>VWZY01004337.1:52130-85787 GCA_013399075.1 Chloroceryle aenea
CTGAATCCCATAGACTACAAAGCTCAGAAGATTAATATTTTTAAAGAGAATGATTGCTGAAATACATGTTCTCTTTGCTTAGAACAGTGTTTTTTGAGAAATATGGATCCTGAATCCAAACAACGAAAATTCTAAAATGACATTTTAGAACACTTCCATTCAGCATCAGCTATAACATCTTATATATTGTAGGCATAAAAGCATGTGAATTAAAAAACATTAGACAAAATGAATTAATACACTTGATGAAACATTGGACTGAACTTCACAATGTGTTTTCCTTACACTTCAATTTAGCAAAATAATGGGACACCCATGGGGTTTTACTATGATGCATTTTCTGACTGTCATTTTCACCTTGAAGTTCAATGTGAGGCATCAATACTTGGAAATTTAAAATTAATTTGTATATATATATAAAAAATCACTACAGTGTTATATGTAGATCAGAAGAAGATGTGCACTTTTTATTTTGTCCTCAGAAATTTGTTCCCAAGTTCTCATTTTTCTGTCCCAGCCTAGATATTTATTTATTTCAGATATGCAGTCATAATTTGCAAAAGCTTGTACTAATCGTCCTGTATCCACAGGCACTACTCACTTTGCAAGCTCAGCACATTATTTAATCTGTCAATGAAAATAAGTCATTATATGTGTGACAGGGGACTGGCACATTATCTGCACTGCTGTGTGCCAAGGGACCCTAAGGGTGATGCCAGCTGTGTGCTTCATCATTATGGGGAACATTTAACCTCGCCAGCACCAATATCAGGCTCTTCCAATCAATTTCTTCAATTAAAAAAAATAAAAATACAGTTTAGTATAAAACTGCTAAGTGTCAAACATTTTTCTACGAGCTATAGAAAAAGGCATTTATTCAGTTTAAGCTGGTTTTGGTGATACATTCTATCCCCATAGCAACTGGAAGTCAGGTCCTGGGGGTGTTCAAAGGTTTGATCTGATAATGGCAATTACCAGAGTTTTTTACCCAACATGCAGTATGCCATGAAATGGTAGTAGTGTTCCACGAGGTTCTGTTCTTACCCAGAAGAACTGGAACTGCATAATGTTGATGTTAATAAACATTTTATTAAATATAAATATAAAAAATGTCAGAATCTAGTAAACTACAGAAACACAGTGTTGATATAATTGTTTGACCAGTGCAGAACTGTATGGAGTCTTGTAATCATTATCCCTTTTTCTGAGTTTTCTGTTCAATAAACATTTGTGTTTGTTTCATAGTGTGAAGTAACCCTGGCAGCAAAGGGTGATCTACAGCTTGCCTACCTGGCTTACCAGTGGCCAGGAGGCAGGTGTTATTGGTTTGGGTACATTTGTGAGCACTTGTATAGGTAGAGTTTTGGTTGAGGCTTTCTGGAGATTAGTAGGAAGCCTACCATGCCCATTCTCCTTATCTGAGACCTGAGAGATTTGTCACTGTGTTTGTCTTCTGCATAATAGCACAGTACTACCAGGGGGTAAGGATCTTTTACAAGTTTGAGGAAATGGTCTGGTTGCATAATTGCTGAAGACAATTTTCTTCTTTTATGTCACAAGCAATTTGTTAAGGAAAGTTTAAGGAAAGGTGTGCTTAAGTTCACAGAATCATAGAGTGTACGGAAGTTGTGAAAACTGGCACCTTTGGAAAATGAAAATATGACCTACTCCAGGATGTTAACATTGTATTGAAGTAATGTTCCTGTGCTTCTATCTGATGGGAAATTTTGTGAAAAGATACTTTTAATGATTCATTTCAGAAAGGACATATTATTTTTTTCAGCATGTATAGTCCAACCAAGGCTGAAAGTGTTTAATAAGTAATTAAGATAAGAACTTGGGAGGTACAATTGATTCTTCATAAAATGTTTTATTAATGGAAATGCTACCCAAATTGTCAGACTCTATGAGTATCTGTGCTAAGACTAAAACAGCTGCTTAAGATGATCTGTGAGTGATTAAGCGCTTGCTTTTCCTGTTCCACCACATCAAAGTCAAAGCCCTTGTCCTCACCCTCAAAGCCCATTGCAACTCTTAGAATTTTGTTCCTTTTATTTTTCATTAGTTAACCTGGTTTGCCTGCCTCACCTCTCCCAATTTAAGTTATTTGTGCCCTGAGGTATCATCTGCTGCCTCCTTTTTTGCATTTTCAGCAGTAACCCTGGTAAGACATCCATTGCCCTGTAAAGCCACCTTGACAGCTGCCAGCTGGCCAACACTTTAAAAGTAGGGAAGAAATGGATAATCAGCATATGCTTGACTTCTAGTTTTGTGATACAGTGCATGATTACATCCTCGTACCAGCAGGTGTCCTTTTATGTTGTAAACACTTTGGGGCTTCTGGTGTAATACACATTTCACTTCAGACAAGAAACCTCCCAACAAGAAAATAAATTATTAAGTTTGCAGTGTGAAGGATTCAAAAGCTATGAAACTCCTCAGTTACCTTCATTTTCTCAGCAGATTATACACTTCAGGGTGCAGCCTTTTATTACAGGATCAGAAATTATTTTTTGCACAGTTGCTCCTTTAACCAGCGCACTGGATGACTGGAGCTCGGAGGATTTAGTTATTTCCTAAAATATGGGGGTTTTAATCTTTAGCAAAAGTTGGAAGTCAGGTACTAAATAAAGCAAGAGTCTTGGAAAGAGTAGGCAGAGGAGGACAGATGCACACTGCCTTTCAGACCTGGATGGTTTTCCTCCAGCAGATACAGGGTTCCTGTATGATATGAAGAAAATGACTTAAGGATCAGTGTAAATACTCTGATATTTTTATTTTCTGGATTTCTTTCACTTGTATACAGTTAATGCTCATAACTTCCTGCTAGGTCAGAGCTTCAGTGACCCTCAATTCCTATTTCCCTTGTGCTCCTTGTTTCTTTTTTGTCAAACTCTCAGTTCCTATTTCCTGTCTCCTTAAAAAAGACCTACTCTGGCCTCCCATTCCTCCTGTTTGCTCAATTACCCTTTCAGGCTCAGATCCCATTTCCTCCCCTCCACTACTTTGCTCTCCAATCCTTCCTACCCCTCTACCTCCTCTCATTTTCCCTCTCTGCTGTCAGCCCAGCAACTTCTGCCTGGGCACGCAACAAAGACTTGTAACTAGAAGAGCAGGGCTGCAGGTTTGGGACCTTGTTCTGACCTGACCTTCCTCAGCAAGCACGCTTCTAAAAGTTATGAACAAATGAAAAGATTTTTGTGCTGCATGGGGATGCTGAAAACGACAGGTGAAGCTTGCTTAATATAGTAATTGATTTACAGCTGTAATTCAGAAGGGAGTTTGCCCAAAAGAATGAAGAAATTGGCTGTAGCATTCTTTTGTGTTGTTAAAGACAGGATTATCTGGACGAAGGATCAGAGCAAACACATGCCTGGCTACCTGAGGAGGTCACCCTATAGAAAATGTCAAAAGACCTATCAAAGGTCTATGCTTACTAAGAACTGATTTCTTTCAATCTGGCAGAAAATACTATCATTCATGACATTCGGCAGAATACACCCTAGAATTATATGTGTATATATGAAAAAAATATTTTCTGGACAACAGCCAAGTACACTGTAAACAGAAGAACACTTTCTGTCTGGATTACCATAGAAATGTTATCTTGAAGTTAAATATATATACATGGATTGCAAAGGATATCAGGATATGACCTGAACAACCTCATTACTTTTCTGAAAGAGTCTTTTTCTGTGCTAAAGCATGTAATAAACCCAAAATAAGTTTATTCAGCGTTATAGGCTGCACTTGTGCTTAACTCATTTATCCTCTAGGTATAGAAGAGCAACAATGAGTTCACAGTGATTACTAACAAGTCAGTAGTTTTACAAACTCTTGCCATAACAAATAGTTTAAATGAGAACTGAGTAGGAAGCTGTACTGGGGACTCCCACTCCAGCTCTAGCTGGGAAAACATTTGTTATTTTAAAATAAGCAAGGAGCAGGATGCAGCTGGCCTGCTAATCACAAACACCAGATGGCTCTCTCAGGCAAAACCTTCTTAGTCCACATAATTTAAACCGAGAAAGAATCCAAGTGGTTTATGGATTTATTAACAACATATAATTAATTAAGCAGCAACCACTGAACCAAGAAAGCAAGATCAATATTTGCAATGCAACAGATAAACCACAATATGAGTAAAACACAATACTAGGTGTGTAAAAATATGAATATGCATCTATGAATTTCTAAATAGCCTTCTATAATGCATCCTAGAATGTTCTAATACCAATAAAAAGCCACAGTTACCTCTTCCAGCAGTGATGTGGATTTCCCATTGCAGCCCTCCTGGAGGTGATGGGTGCTCCAGGTCTGAGTGTGCTCCAGTGTTCCCAAAGATCCTCAAGCAGTGTGAATGTACCTCACAAGTTACGTACACATCTGTGAGGTGTGTGTCCCTGTGTCCTGCTCCCTGTCCTATCACCTGTAGCCTGATGTAGGCTCCTCACAGTGTCCATCCAGCCTGAGCAGAGGCTGTAATGGTGGCAAGGTAACTTCTGGCAGGTTCAGACCAGAGGATTTAATCATTCACACTGATGGCAATGGAACACTCTTTGCAGACCAAAAAAAGCCACCCAAACCCAAGACAACAACAAACTATCCCCAAACAAAGCAAAACAAAACAAACAAAACCCAACCCAAACCAAAAAAAAACATGGAAAAAACCCCAGCCTGGTTTGTTTGCTATGTAATGAAACCAAACAAACGTCTGCTGGCATTGCTCTGGTCCAGAATCCAAAAGATTTTACCTCACATGTATATTTTAATATTTTTCATCTAACACAAAAAATCAGTTTTCAGTCAAGGTCTCAAATATGTAGCTAGGGATGTCATAACAGTACCATTTAGTAAATGTGGCTATTTAGAAATCATCTAGGTAGGGAAGTAAGGATACAGTGAGCTTGAGAGGGAATCTACAATGCAATAATTACTTTCATTAGTAGGTACAAGGACTGTTGCTGTGTGGATCTATAAAGCACAATAGTAAGTGCACTTCACATTCACGTATCAGCTGTGAAACCTCTGCAAAGGTTTCTGTAGTTTTTTTAATCCTGCTGACTACGTGCGATTCTTTCATATCTTATTTACAGCAGTGGCAAAGAAAGCAGCAACAGTGATGAGATTTTAATTTAGAAATACCGGAGAAAATATATGAATCCACAAGCTCCAGGCTGAACACTACAAGTAAAAATAAATCTTGAATAGCTCAGTAAAGCACAGGATTTCCCATGAATGGAGCCTACAACATTCTATTATTAATGTAAACAGTGAGCAAAAAGCTGCAATTTTATGACATCCCATAGGAGATAAAATTCACAGTTAGGTGATTGCATAGTCCTTATTAGGTACCAAGAGAAAGGAATAATTGATGTGGAGGCATCTTACAGGATAACTTGCTCCCAAAGCAACGGTTGATTACAAATTTTTAGAAATGAAAACATGAAACTGTTTCTGAGGATGTAGCTAAAATATATAAATCAAAACACTGTTAGTTTACAAACCACTTAAATGATGAATTAAGAGACTGAGTGTGCTTTATTTGCAAAACAAAGTAATTTAAAGACTACTACTGACAGACTGAATAGACTCTATTATTTTAATGATGATGACTGATCTTGGTAATAGCAGGTGGAACCATCATCGTCTTATAACCAACTACTATATAAAACACGTACGGATGATATATGTCATAACCTAGACAACAGATTAGCTTCAATCAGACACAGCAGTCAACAGTGCCTGTGTTCTCTCATTGTGAGAAACAATCCTTCATGCATGGCTTGAAGATCAATCTTTTATGAAGCTGCAGCAAACTGGGGGAAGAGGGAAGTGAAAATCAGTGCAGAAACCACAGTGACAAAGTACCCAATGGGTGCCTCAGCCTGATGGCTGCTCTTTTGCCAGTGTAAGTGTGTTAGGGAATGTTAGGATGTGTTAGGAATGTTAGGAACCTTTTAAGGGCAGATACGGGAATGTCAGTAATGAAGAAATCAAACTACACAACAAATTAGAATCGTAGGGCTATAAACCATCTTTGCCACGGAAATAATCTATTTGCTTTCTGACTGGGAGGGAGAAGGATTCTTCAAGAGCAACTCAACCCCATTTTGAGCTCTGCAAACAGCTGTACCATGCCTTTCATTCACACATAGGAAAAGTCCATTGCCGGTTGAAACTTTAGATTACAGAGCTTGAGTTCTGTCCTCTGAGAATATTTGATATCCAGAAACATGTTTGTGAAGAAGGTAAAAGGGAGGCAGAGCCCAGGTCCTAACAGTGTCTCCAAATCACCTGTCCTGAAAGAGCAGTAAGTCACAGAAGAAAAGTTTGTGTACATAATCTATTTAATCCATTTTTCTCCCCACTCATCACACTTAGTCTTATAAATCAAATAAACTTCCAGCTCTACTTGACTTTCAAGAGGTCTCTGTTCCTAGCTTTACATCTATTGAAAAGTATTTTCACTTCATCCACCTACAGAAGGTATGAAATAGGTTTATTGAATCCTAAAATGTCTCTCATGGATGGACCTCGCAGCTCATTGCTCATTTTCATTGCACTTGAATGTAAGAAACACAAAGGAAATAGGAGTTTTATACCTTCATAAACTGCCCAAAATACCTGCTGAAGACATAGCATGTTCTCTGATGTGTTGCCAGCGATCTTCAAGAATGCATCAGAGAAGTGATTTTACATCTAACTGCATGCCAGGTCCCACCAAGGTACTCTATCACTCCTCAGAAGGACAGGGTGAAAAAATCAGATGAAAAACTTGTGAGTCAAAATAAATGTTGCACATGGAAGTAAAGGAAAACAAAAAGATTTGTCATCTACTTCCTATCAACAGGTGATGTCCAGCCACTCCCCAGGAAGGAAGGCCTCTGTAAGTGCAGTGGCTGCTGCAGAAGAAAAATGCCACCACCCCAACCTCCCCAACTCTTAGCTTTTGTTGCTAAGCATGACATCATACAGTATGGAATATTCTTTCGATCAGTTTGGGTCAGCTGCCCTGGCTGTGTCCCCTCCCAGCCTCTTGCCCAGACCATTGGCCTTTTAGGACAAGGGCTGGAGAGACATCCTTGAAGTTGTGCAAACACTGCTCATCATTAGCCAAAACATCGATGCATTATCACCACCATTCTACCTACAAATACAAAACACAACACTATATGGAGGGATGAACTGTGGGGAAAACCTAGAGATAGTGTATGTCTAAAAATCAAAGCCAAGCTTAAGATTTATTTGGCATGCTTATGTAAAAACCATATCACACACAATAACATTCCAGTGGAGAGACATAGCAGAGTAGCATTCACACCTGTTCTTTGGTAGAGAGCTCTAGATGAGCTATTATTGGAAGTCACTGCTGTTTCTTGGGTAAAATACTGCAAGGAGGAGCTGGTGACAAAAGCACTTGAAGCTCTACTGGAAGATATTCATGGAGGTGGTCTTAGAATATTGGTTTCACAGTGCATCTGCAGAAAATGACAAGGCATGTTTGCCTAGGGGGATGGAGATGTTCTGGGTTAAACTAATTCCCAAGAGATTCTGCAACTTCTGCTAACATCCAATCTGTGAGGACTTTAAAAGAATCCTAGGTGGTGACCTGATACCCTCCCCTGGGCTGTAGTAAAGCTTGTGTAACCAATTTTGGTTTGAGTGAGACATTTTAGAAGACACGGGTAACTAACATTTTTCAGTGAAACATTTTTCCACTGAAAAACTTTTGACAGCCAGAAAGGATAAAACCTGCAGTTGCTTAGATACAACTTCGTAATATGAAAGTCTTGGGCAAACTTCCAGCCAGCTTTTCAGATATGTAACCAAGGCTTGTAGGGTACAATGGACTATCACTCTTTCGAGATCAGCTATCCAGCTGTGTGTTTCATCTCATCCATCTCTAAGCTGCAGGTACTGAGACAGATGAAACACCACTAATCACTCCGCTCACTTGAAACAAACAGCAGCTTTTCTATTTTGCACACTCATTTTCAATTCATATCTCTCCTGAGTTTGTAAACACTACATGAAAATCAAGCCAAAGGCTTCCCACCAGGAAAAAACAAACCCTATTATATTAAAGCTTTTGGTCTACTGTGGCAGTTGACCTTCTGAACTACTGTAAAGGTACTAAAAGTAAGTCTTAGGGCAGCTAGGTTGTTTATAGTGTCTGGGAAATCAACTAATTTAACAGTTTGCAAGACATATAACTATCACCATATGAGAAAGCACATTGGAATAAGTAATCTGGTATGCAGAAAAGAAATTCATTTTGCTTTGACACCTCTTCTTTAGCTCAGAAATTATGATCTGTGCCCTAGGCTATCCAACATCAATGCACAAAATTATTCACAAAGGGTTTATAGTTCAAGTGGTAAATCCAGTCATTTGCAAAATGTTGACCCAAGTGAGTCAGCACAGAAAGCTTGATCTTTCAGTTTGATGAAAATGTAATTTTATGGATGTCAAGTCGAAGTTCAAAAGTGACATACAGTGTCATACAGATAAATAGTTTTGCCGACAGCAATGCCATACTTCATAAGTACTTGTCTGGCCAAGAGGAACTACTATGATGATTAAGAAGGCTGCTCGTAAATGCACTTTTTATCTCATTTTACATATCATGTAAGTCTCTAGAATTGAAAATTAAGACAGGCCTGTTTAAGAACTGTATCTAACATTTCAACTCCATATTTCATTTACATGTAATGAAGATCTATGGAGAAATTTTTAACTTTAAGTTATTATTTTCATTACTGTTATTTTATATGTACCACTTTCACAAGATTAAAGATAATTTACAGTCACTTCAGTTTTGAACCAAGGACAAATTGAAATGAAAATGAAAATTATGGCACTAGTTATAATATTTTTGATAACAATCAAAAACTGAAATGAGGGATCATTTTTATTACAAAAATAAACTTTTTCATTTTTCTTGTAACTTGAGAGATCATTATTACTTCTTATATATGTTTTCTTTCTTATCTCTCAATTAATTTCATATATAATGAAGTATGAGAAAAGTAGTATGTAGAGCTTTATGGAAAGTGCAGAAGAATGTAACTGCCCTGCCACTATTTTATTTATGACAAAGTATTAATGTACAGTAATTTTATTTAATTGACTGATCCTGTTCAAAGCAACTAGGTAGAGCCAGTCCTTCAGTTCAAATGTAAGCTTTCTAGACCATTTCTTAAATATCTTGGCTCCACAGAGAGGAAAAGAAGAGTGTAGGTTTCCAACTAATGTTAGGACAGAGTTCCATATATTCTGAAAGATGTTGCATACCCTAAATACAATTTACCCTTCTGAATAAGTTCAGATAGTGAAGAGGTTAGTGTGCAAATGCCTCCAAGTCTACTGAGTTTCCACATATTTTAAACACAAAGGCACACAGACCTGCTACCTAATCCTGTCCTTTCTGTACACCTTTCATAAATAACTTGAAACAGGAATACAGCTGATATATTAATTACTGTCATTGTATTTATTATAAGTTGCACTTGTACAGAAGCCAAAGAGTTGTGGTTCCTACTGTACAGCATGCAAGATCAGTCCCCAAAGGTAGCATTCAATGCTAGGCAGTCCAAGTTTGAACAACTCTATGTTATCATGTACTAAAAATGTTTAGAAAATTATAAAATATGCATAAATCTTATGTTCTTTTGTTTGGTTCTTTTATTTGAAGGATAGGGAAGGAAACTATTCAGTAAGATGGCTAGAGCTATATGCTCAAGATGATCCAGTGTAAGAAGATCCAGTGTGTTTTCTGTTCCAGCTGTGGCTTTGGGGAACTTGGGACTGTGTAGGGTATGGCCTCAACTCTTCTGTGGAGCTTCTCCTTTTGGTCCATCCTAAACGCATTGGAGGTTATAAGTTCAGGTGTGAGAGCTCAGGCTGCACCTCACACAGGTTTTTGTCTCTCTATCTGCCATCAGAACTTAAAAGCTATCCACAGATAGCAGAGAAAGTTAGCTTTTCTGTCTCTTTCTTTGTTCCTTNTTTATCTGTGTTACTCAAAAATAAAAACAAATGAAAAAAAAAGGGGGGAGGGTGGCAGAGGCTTTCTTGCATCAGGGTAAAAGAAAGTTTAGTCCTGAGGTGTATGCTAAAAGAAACCTAAACTTAATTGTTATAATTATGAAATTATATAATGAAATATTGCCAACAACATAAATCAACTTCCTTATTCTCATGCCTTTGGCAACATAGACATTAACAACTGTCCAGGACTATGTTATACCTCTTCAAAATTAATGATTTTTAACAACTTTGAAATGTGAAACCCTGCCTATCTCCTTCTTTTCAGCTCTAAACTTTTGCCTTCTGTACTGTCTTCATCTCCACCTCTCCATCAAAGTTTTCATCCACCTATGGCTAAATGCTTTTTCTGTAAGACGAACAGAATACAGATGCCACAGTGGCATCTGTATTCTGGCAACTGATTATTCACAAACATCTCCCGCTTCTGTGGGAAGACATTTTGAAAATTTGGTTTGCAACTTTCTATAAATGTTTTCACTAATATTTCAGCAATGTCTTTACTTCACTTATTATTTTAATTTGATATCTTTCAGCCCTGTCCTCACAACTATGATAGCAAATTTGAAGATGTTTGTGAGCATGTAAGACACTCCATTTTGGTATACTTTCCTTTCCCCTACTCTTCTTACCTTCTCCATATTAAACACTTGAGTCATTTTGAGTTGCTTTCTGTATGTTAGCTCTTTCACATCTGTCCTACGGACTTCTTGTGAAGCTGAAAAATAACAATCTGTGAAGCAATCCTATAAAATGCTCAGGTATCTGCAAGATTAAACTAAAGAGAAGGAATAACAGTGGGATACAAACGTAACTTATATAACTTTGCAAAGTTTACAGAATCAAATACATCCTTTGAGTAACTCTGAGTCTCCAAATCCCATCAATCCTGTACCAAGCATCCTCTGAAATATTTTCAGAGAACTCCAAAACAACTGATTTAATATTTCTGAGTGAAATGCACATAGTTAGCTTACTCTTTGGACGTTCCATTTACTAGTGAAGCTTGCTCACTAAACTATATTTTTAATAACAAAAAGCCAAAAAAACTTCTCTACACTCTCGGCTACACTGTGCTAGACAGTTATTCCGCATGACCTCAAAATGTCACTACCAGTTAGGAAGCAATGAATTTTAATGAACGAGTTTTTGTTCTTTTGCATGTTAAAAATTTTTTTTTCTATAATTTAAAATGAGCCTTTTTGTGTTTCTGAGATGATTTTAGGACACAACAAACATAAACACTCATAAAACATCTTAATAAATCCAATCATTGTTTCGTGTGTACAGCTTGCAAAAGAATTAGAGGTTTGAATTAGAACCTGTTATAGATTCTTTGCACAGAAGAGCATTAATTTTATAATCATTTAAACACATTTCAGCAGTAAAATATATTCTTAACAATTTTTCCAGCACTGAATTTGCTAACAGCAATCTCCTGTTTTTCAGCCTATGAAGAGCATCAGTCTCTAGGGAGTTCATTAGCTAGATGCTCTGCTGGCTCTGTCTCCCACAATATGTTCCTGTATCATGAAGCAACAACAGCTGATGCAGTAGAATTGACCTTGCCATTGTTATTAATGTCTATAATGCTGCTAAAGACTAAGGCTAAGGACATATATATTATGAGCGGACTTGTATATCACTAATACTGATTCATCACTAGAACATCAAATATTTACCTTATCTACAGCTACAAGTAATTATAAGCCTATTTTGTTGGAGCTCAAGCAACATGGACTAAGAATTTCTGTTAATTATTAGGCCATGATAAAAAAAAAATATGATTTGCCCACTCCCAGAGATATCATATGCATATGATCTTTCAGTACCAGGGAAAACTTCAATGGGTGTGAATATATTAAATTGCTGCAAGGAGTCACTTCAAATGTATCAACCAGAAGTAATTACCAGTCCAGGAAAGTGATTAAAATGGCTTAAAATAAAGATTTTAGCTTGCCATGGTTATTTCTATGCAAATATGCAATATTTTTTCAACTAATAGTCAAGTCTTAATTAAAAGCATGCTAAAGTTTTGAATAACAAGAAAATTTTAAAATTCATGCTGTAAACATAATTACTTGAGCCTCAGTTGCAAATGAAAGTCTTTTTTTTTTTTGCTTGCTGTACTTGTTTTCCCTTCTCTTTTCTAATGAAGAAAGACATTGCACAATGCCCTATTAAATTGTGTGCTGAATGAGTGCTTGGAAGTATCACTCAATTTCCTTTATACTGACTAGCTATAATAGCTCAGCGTGGTATGCTATATTGCAGATTTATTTTTATATCTAATATGTATGTCTTTCAATATATGAGTTGAGTGATTCAATCCTCAGAATATGACATGAAAATTTTGTCACAATTTGCAATAGGAAATGGAAATCACAAGAATTACTTTTGTTGACTGTATCTACTCAGGCATATTTGATTGACAGTCTGAGCTCTTCTGAAAGCTAGGTTAATAACCTTAGAACTCTGTGGAGGTCAGCCTACTAAGTATGTATAGTGCCCTCTACTAAAATGGCCCATTTCACATATGTCACATATGGCCAAGTTCTTCAAAACAGGACATGATACCTGCAAAATTCTCATTGGATGTAGGATGTCCTTGTCCCATAAGGGTAGGGCAATAACTAAGGCCTTGTATGGGTTAGCACTCCTTTGACCTTCTGGTAAGACACAATAAAGAAGCAGCAGGAAAAACATTCAAAATTTCAATTAATTTTAATGTACTGAAACAGTACATTAGTACATTTCACTTGGATTTGTGACCAATTTTATATCTTCCAAGTCTTCAGTGTTATGTGAACTTGCTATTTGTTCAAGAAAATTGCTTTCTCTACTTTCCCACTCCCAAAGTATATTAACTTCAGGATAGTGCATTATTAGTTCATTTCTTGGACTGGGAGAATTCTGCAGGAATTTTTGCAAAATTCTAGGCATGGATAGCATTTTGAAGCAACTCTGTAAAGCTCTGATAGTTCAGAGTTTAATTCAAAACATAAAGAGGCTTTTAGTGAGTGAGAGAACTCTGGTACAGTCAATCTAAAAGTGTTGGGGTTTTTTTGTTTGGTTGGTTGTTTTTTTGTTGTTCTTGGTTTTGTTTGGTTTTTGGTTTGTTTTTTTATCTAGTAACAGTTGTTCTCAAGTCTGTAATAATATATCATGATAATTAACATTTTCTGAGTGAGTTAAATGACACTACTAAAGGCTGACTATCAAGTGCTAAAGAACCACCTACTGCGAGAAAGTAAGCTGCTTTCTAGTTGTTTTCCTTTTTATTGTCACTTATAATTTGGAAATATGGAATGAAGTTAATGAATGAAACAGTTTTCAGAGAGTTCTCATTCTAGTGGAACTTCTGGAGTCTTCATTTAGATATTTAAGATATTTTTGTAATATGTTCAGAAATTATGAAGGGTAAAGCAACCACAGAGCCACCTGTTTCATATAGAAAATCTTTTAATAAATTAAAAGTTCTTGTAATTACTACCTGGCTTTGAGGGCAGTTGGTGCAGAGTTTTCTGCATTCCTGTTACCATTCTTGCTTTTCAAAACTGAGTCACTGGATGCAAGCTCACTGTTGGAAAAAGTGTCTCACCTCTGCTTAGTTGAACACACACCGACAGGTACTATTTGGGATAGTGCTGATTTATCCAGATATTAAAAAAAACCAAACAAGCCAAACAAAAAAACAGTCAGCAAACATATGGGGGACTTTTTCAACAATTCACAATCTATACAGTCCTCATTAATTTACAGAAGAAAGAATTCACTTGACATCCAGAGTACATAGGGAGACTACTTATGGGAACACAGGGTTGTATTTAAAGTTTGACTGTTCTCTGCTGTTATCTAACTGCCTCTCTGTGACACTCCATCACATCTTTTTCAAGCATTACATGCTTTTTCATGAACAAAGGCAATTAATGACAAAGATATTTTTTCCAAAGAGTAAGTGCTGGAACTGGTTGGCACCTGCTCCTCGAAGATGAAGCTTACATTCTGGAAGTATTTTGCCATCCTGTACTACCAATGCAAAGCTCAGGTTCAGCAATAGTTTCACTACTCCATCCTTGTCCCTTACAGAATTTCAGTTTGTCAGTGATGGATATAGTAAATATATAAACCAGAATATTTTAAAGGTTTTAATATTTAATATTTACTATATTTCTACCCACTATCAAAGATGCGAAGAGAAATAAAAGGAGCCTTGTCTTCTTTTGTTGTCTATAAAGATTTTTCTATCCATCAGCTGATGACACCCACAGAACTATTAATGAAAAGTCTTTGTGCTGTTTCATTTCAGAAAACCACATATTCTTTAAGAACAGGAGTATACACATAATTTCTTGCATGAAGGAGCAACTTAAAAATATTGACTGTACCTTTAGATATGAGGATGATTAAAAAAAAGTAAAATTTTAGGTGCTCTGGATGAGCAGACAGGCTGATGTTTTGTTTAGAGAATTTTAATGTTTGGTATTTTTTAGTTCTTCTATGTGGCATTTCTTGCCTTTGCTGTTTTATTGTGCAGTATATTGATGACAAGGACTTGTCAGTGCTCTTAGCTGCCCTATATTGCTATCACTAGACCAAACTGGGAAATATGAAAAGATGAGAGATTGTGAATTGTACTGACAAACTATCTAGGTAGTGAATGATGTGAGTGTTCAGCAAAAATGTTCTTTTACACATCCACACAGACCCTGCTGTTGCTGTTCAACATCTCTCCTGAGATTAGGGTTTGCAAAAGAGAGAATATAGTGAAAAATATTTCCTCAGCTGCTATTTACAGATATGCCTGCATTCAGTGATACAGAAGCCACATCCTCTTCTTAGTATTCACTGAGTATGACAAAGATTGACAATTTTAAAACTTTATATAAATTCCTGAGATAGGAATGCAAAAAATACATAGGAACTTTTATTTAATTAAAGACATTTTTTTCCCATACTCATAAAAAAATTACTTGAGCAGTCAATGTTCAAATTGACAAATCTGTTGAAAATATCTCTTCTTGCCCAGGAGTGGATGTGACATATTTCAGTAAAAATATTTCAACTACTGCAGTACTGAGTGAGGGAATGGAGAAGGAAAAGACACTCTGTACTGACTTTTACCCTGTGACTGCACAGTGCTTGCAACTCAGATTATGAGAAATAGCAGCTAAAGAAATAGGTGAGAAGTAAAACATTATGTAATTTATGGGGAATGCAGGGAATGTTTTTTACTGTTACATACAACAAAGTGCCTGAGGATTTTTGTAGGAAATTATATAAATAAAATTCTATTCCTAGTCAACCAAACCACCTAGTTCTTTTTGTTCATGAAATTCAGCTATAAGAATGAAAACCTCTTTCTTAATATATTAGACTTTATAATAAAGTACTTGTGACTATACTGCTGGTTAAGTAGTTCAAACTCATTCAGTTTTGTTGTCTCATTATTATAGTAGATGACTTTTAGGATTTTTTCCTGATTAAAAATTAAGAACTTTTCTTGTCCAGGCTACACTAAAGAGCTTACACTATGCATTATTCATGATTGTAGTTGTATGAATCAGTAATAAAGCCTGTTAATCCATGTCTCTAAATTTGACTATCCTATTAAAAATAGTAATACAGATAATTGCTTGTGAGGAAAACAAATTATCTTGAATATATATCCAGAGAGAGGGGAAATACTAACGGCACAGTTTAATAAAATTTTCTGCAAACTTAAGATAATATGGAAGAGGTTGTGAAGTCTTGGCAGTACACTCTCACATATATACAAACAGCTTTGGTTTATTTTTATGATTCTTTAATCACTGGAGTTATTATACGGTTCCTTTTCTCTACTACTGGTTGTGTAAAACTCACACTAATGAATCACTGTCTCCAGAGTTTAAATAATTTAAAAATATAAAATAAACTATTCTGGAGTGCTTGGTTAAAATTGTTTCTGGTCTGTGAGTTTATTTCTCTGACAAATAACTTGTGAGAGACAAAACAAAAAACAAATTTCTGTTTGAAACTTTCTAAGTAGATCTGTTTGGCAAAAATTCTTGAAAAGTAAAGTAACCAGAGTATATTACAACAAGTTTATTTTTACTTTTTCTGTGAAGACATTCCAGTCACAACAAGTTTTCAAAGGTGCTTCCCTGTTCATCATGCAGAATTAAATAATTATTTTTCCGTTAGAAAAGTGCCAGTGTTAACTACTGTCTCAAAAAGAATATTGTAATTTTGGCATTAGTAAACTGTGTGCTGTAGCAGATAATAAAAAAGGTTTTGGACAATGTAGGAGAAGAGAAGAGAAATATATATACTATATATAGAGGACACATTTTGTTAGCCAGTGATACCTTTTACTGCTGCAGTTGTAACAGTATGTGGATCAGACAAATTTACTTATACACACAATAAAGAGCATCAGAGGAACTGTGAAAGTGATGAACACCATCAAACATGTCATGTATACTAAAGAAAGGTGAAACACTGGACTTATGTATTCTATGCATTGAAAACTTGCCTCAGTAAAGACACAACAGTTATATATTAATATATATCCCAAGAGGAGAATATAACCTCAAAGTATTGCAAGCAAATGATTAATATCTTCTGTTCTGTATTTCTCTTTTTTCTAGCAATAATTTCTTACATGCTACTCTTCACATTTAGTAGTAGTGCAGTTTGCATTTTATTTAATAACATCTGGCAATCCTCATTGTATTTCTCTAGAGAGGTTTGGAGAATATTACTTCCAGGAACATGTTATCAAGGAATCAGAAATGTGTCTCATAAAGTCAGTCAATGAATGGTAAAAAATTGGGCAGTGTTGTTGACCATCAGATCAAAGAATTTTTTTCTAAATATATTCTGTATAGAACAATTATTTATACACAGTTGTTTGGTTTTGATTTTCTTGCCATATTCTGTAGTTTGAGTTACTTTTTGCTTGTAAATGATTTTACATCCTAATACTAATTTTTGTGCCGGGGTTGGGACTACAGCTGAAAGAAGACAGATAGTCAGCATAATGCACATACTGAAACGGATACTGTTGTCTGCATATTTCTTTGTTTGCTGGTTCTGTACTTCTGCATTACAAGTTATTTCAAGTGATATAATGAAGTAATATTTTTTCATTTATGTGTCAGAATGCTGCAGGCGGATGAACATGATGTCAAGTTTTTATGACAAACTCAAATGAGTTTGCAACACCACCTACAAATTGTGAAAGAAATATCAAGTAAGCTTAAGGGACACATACGATTCATTGTTAGAGTATCTTTTTATAACTTATATCCTTATAGACAACCCCTGTATAGCTTGTCAAATCAAAGAATTTAGAATTTTCCTATAGGCTAAAAGGAGATTTTCATTAGGAGAATGCAGTAGAACAGTGCAGTAAGACTTCCAAAGATCTGACCCTTGTTAAATGGTACAGTTTGTTCTATTTCATGAATAAGCCAGCTAAAAACATGTGAGAGTAGGAAGCCTGATTGGCAAAGATGAAAAACAGTAAACACTTCTAAGAATCATTTCCTTAAAAAAAGGCAGTTCTTTCAAACAAGAAGAATGGAGGACATGGGGTTCTCTGACAATATCTAAAATACCCCTAGCAATGTTTCTCTCCTAAAGAGTCACAAAATATTAAAGAACGATGCATTATGAATAAAAATATGATGTTGATATTGAGCCAGTTGGTAACCTCCTAGGAAACAGAAATGTATGATTACAAAAATGAAAGACACCTTCTGGGGGAAGTGTCAGGTGTTCTATCAGATAATCCCTCATACAAATTTACCCAGCATTAAGTTAGAAGCAAAAGACTGGTCTGTGCAAAGTGCTCTGGACTCTGCTTTTCTCATAGTCATGAGTTTTTTACTAATAAGATTGTATTTATTCCTGATTTTATTTTTTTTTATGCCTGCTGATCTTATATCATTTCCACGCTTCATCTTTAGTTGCTCTACTTCCATAATGGATAATTGATTTAAGTACCTGTAGGATATTTGGTCTACTCTTGGTAGAACAGGCACTTTCTGACCACTTTAGCAGTCCTTACAGCTATCTGTGCCAGTTAAGGGATTCTTTTTTTTTTTTTTTAATTTTTTTTTTTTTCTTTTTNAAATTTTTTTTTTTCCTTTTCTGATCTTGCACTTAAAGGAGTGTACTTGCTATACTAGGCTACTTTTTACCAATGTCTGCCACAAGTTTTTCATTCCTCTGCTAGAAAGATAAACTTAGGATGCCTCTTGCTGCATTTCATGTCCTTATTACAACAAGAAAAAGCAAAGCACACCAAACCCATACGAAACCACTGAATGACAATCTAAGAAATATGGCACAGAAAAGTAAGAAACTTGTGTTTCATAACAGCTGTAATGATATATTTTCTAATTATTTAGTTAAATATTGGTATTCAATGGATACTATCTATCCATTGCAGAATATGTTTGACAAGATTAAACAACCAGAAGTATATAGTTCATACAGTATATGACAGGTAGTTTTAAAAGGCAGAATCCTACTTCAACTTGGTTACATTATCTTGACTCACAGTTTAAGCACTTTAGTTTCATCCTGAAAGGCAAATAAGACTGATGAATCATATCCAGACAGTATTAAATATAAATACATATGAATGAAATACATACAATGTGAATTTGCATACAGTGTCCTCTTTGTCTTAGAATTATGTTAAACTGTAATTTTTAGTCAAAGAAAATATATTCCAAATGCCATTAATTCCTATTTAAAATTAAAATAATCATTTCACATTTAACATCACGTTTCGTTCTAAAGAAATAAGCTACAATAGCTAGAATATTATGAACATTACAGTGGAAATAAAAAGGGTTTAGATCATCTAAAAGACAAATTTCATTAACGATTGCAAAGATCTCTGTGAAAATCTCAGAAGACATTAACAGAATATATTGCTTTCAAACAAAACATTAATGTCTTTAAAAACACAGCTGGGGTGAACATTTTGTGCTCACAGAGTAACAAAGAGAGCCAGTGGAGTAGTAACAGAGAGCATTAATTGAATACTGTAAGTAGGCATGGCTCGAGCCAGTGGAGTAGTAACAGAGAGCATTAATTGAATACTGTAAGTAGGCATGGCTCGATTGCTTGAAAAGTAGGACATTTTCGCATGCAATATATGGCCAAGTTTTTATAAAAATACACCAAATATTTTCAATGGATTTTGAAAGTTGATTTCTCTTTAATTCAAGCATTCAAAAAATATGAAATACAGAATGCATAAAATTTATGCTGAATCATTAAGAAGAGATTAGAGACAGATTTTTTTTCTTGAAGCACCAAGTTATAAAAATCCAGTAGAAGAGACACAATAGTCCTGCATGTAGCCATGGACAGTGCACAGGGCATGTTCTAAGATGTAACTATGAGAAACCATGTAGATGAATGTTGTACAAGGAGAGTCAACAGTTTTGTAAGAATGGAAACATGAGAAAAAATTCATAACAGTATCTGAAGAATAAAAGTTAGAATTACAGTTAAAAAGGAATTAAAAGAATTAGGTGAAAGGATATTGTCTTTAGGTAAGCCTGGATCTTTCAGGAAGGTGCAGACTAAGGACAAGCAGCCTGCTAAGTTTTTGTTGAGACCAAGAGATCATATAGAGAACATTTGCAAAAAGTTGATTTCAAAGGAAATGATTCACATGTGGAATGGAGGCTGGAGGAACAGAAAACAGAAAATTCAAGAATCTTTGAAAAAAACATTGGATAAAAAGTAAAATTACAGTCCAAATCCTGGGCACTGTCGGAGTCAGAGATGAGACAAATGGGGTCTAGCTGATCACTCAGTCCAGGGAGTGTGAAGGTCTGTTCTTACAAAGATTAATTTATATTTTTCAATAGCTCTGTACACAGCTGACCAAAATCAGAGATTAGTCAGATTTCACTCACTCATAACAGGATGCATGTTTTCCAGAAGACACACTTTTGAAAAAACAAAGTTACTGAAACTAAGGGTTAAAATATATTCTTTAAAATAAGGAAACTAGTGTTTTAAAAGATGATCATAAGACCATCTTCCAGAACTAAATGCAATAATTAAATTTTCCACTATATTTGCCTCTTGGAAATTGTAAGTGGAGTGATTTATTTTTTTTCCTTAACTTCTTAGAATCTATAAACAAAGCATCCATTTTTTTTATTTTTTTTTTTATTATGTCTTTTATAGTGTCTGTAAATCATATGTAGATGAGGTATTTGTGCACTTGTTGTCTCCTTATGGACACAGAAATTCTGAACATTTAAATAGACAGGCTGCTAAGCACTGGGAGTAATTTTTCATATATATTAGCTTCAGAAAAATTCCATGAAAAATCTGATTTTCTGTATGAAGAAATTACACTTGTCATTCAAATAGCTCCACTTGGTTTTGATTGTACTGAAATTAACTTTACTTGCAAGCCAGGCAAAGTCTGTTGCCTGGTTTAAAATCATCTTCCTCATTCAGCTGGTTTATTGGAATTTGTTGGCTGTGCTTTCCTATGCTTCCTTTTCCCTTTCCCTTCTTTCCCTTTCTCTAAGGTTATGCTCTATGGACATCAGATAAACCTTTTCTTTTCTTTTTTTTTTATTCTTATTTTTTAAATTCCAATTAAATATAATTTGAAAGCAAAAAAGATGTGTTTGTTTCTTTATTGTATTTGTCTTATTATCAAAATACCAATAAAGTTTATTATTTCTTGTATCTTTCAGGTTAGACTGACTTGGTAAAATGTGAACAGACTGACTATTTGCTTCTCAATCACCTGAAAATTTAACCACTAGTGGAGTGACCAGCTTGTTTTTTACTTGAATGCTCAGGAGCAGACCACCAAGAGTTTTTGAATGTCCTTTTCTGTCCAACTGATGGACAGTTCAGGAACCACCTTTCCTCTTGACATCTAGAATGGGAGTGAAAGACCAGCTATTTCTACTGATTAAAATCAGTTTTGAACTGTACTGTTACATGCTGGAAAAGAATGTGACAGATGGGGTCAGGTGTGTAAAAATATAATCACGCAACTGGAAAGATAAAGACGTGTCTAGCCTAATTTTAGTCAGTAAAAGACCATCACTTATAGTATAATAAAAAACAAAACAAAACAAACAGAAAACCCCAAAACAAACCAAAACCACCAAACAACAAACCAAACCAAACCAAAACCAAACTAAAATGGTTAAATGTAAATGCTGTGACTGTGGGATTCATTCTGGCTGTATTCCCTGCCCTGAGGAAGCAAGCCACAGGTTTCACCTTTCCACCTACACCAATAGGGTGCTTCACCTTTCCACCTACACCAATAGGGTGCCTGACCAATATTCTTCAAATGTGTCAGCTTAAGACTAAATGCAAAAGTACAGTCCATTCAAACTCTGTCCCACATATATATGCATTATTTTTACTAGTAGGTACATGATCGACCGGAAGCTGAACATGAGCCAGCAGTGTGCCCAGGTGGCCAAGAAGGCCAATGGCATCCTGGCCTGCATCAAGAACAGTGTGGCCAGCAGGAGCAGGGAAGTGATCCTTCCCCTGTACTCTGCGTTGGTGAGGCCACACCNATATCAAACGGACTAAAGAAAACAAAATAGTAATCCACAAAAATTACAGAATTAAAGATGAAAACAAAACTTGCAGGTGCTCAAGTGATGGAGTCCAAAGACTAAAAAGATTATAATAATTGACAAGTGTTTTGCTTTCTGATTACTCCAAAAAGAAACCTAAATCACAGGCAACATATTCACAAAAGCACGCTACAACAAACTTTCCAAACCATTCTTGTTCTGCACTCATACAGTCCTCCCACACCATTAATTTATGTGATGTAAAGTGGTGTTTCATAGCTGGGTCAAACTAACAGTCTAGTTGGTTGCTGCCTTTTGAAACAGAACAACAGCTGTGGTTTAACTTCTTTTATTACCTTGAAACATGTGTTTGGGTTGCTATTTCTCCAGTCAACTGCTGTCTTGAAGAAACTTGTTAATTAATAACATTTCCTACAGATACAAAGGAAGGAAGAGACCAAACCCAGTGGATTTTCTTAGTAGGTCAGGACAAAATGATCTTAGAAATCTAACAGAGAGCAGATATTCCTTTTCAGGCTAACCATTTTTAATTTGAAGGGCACTGAGGGATTTTAACCCACTTATTTAACAGAGTAAATTTAAATAATAAAGATTTTCCAAATAACTATCCATGAGCTCTGAGCATTACATGTTTCTGCACTCCATATAGAAAATGGCATTTATTTTTTCCCCCTTCACTTTCCTGTCAATACCAAAACAAATTAAAATATTCTCACCAAAATAAATTAAGACACCCTGTACAGAATGGATAGCAACTGCATCAGTAAGACATCTATGCTGCTAGAAGGAGATCCAAGGTGAGATATGAGCTCCAAAGCAGGTAGGAGAAGCAAAGAGGCTTTCAGAGACTATTCTGAGCAGTTGTACTGAAAAATTCTTTCTTAGCTTATACCCTGGACATGGACCTAGAATCAGATTTCCAAAGGAGCTCAGCACAGAGGGGGTCGGAAACCTTCTAGGAACTTTTGCTTTTATCATTCAGAAGAGGTTTTAGAAAATACCTGAAGAATTAAAAAAGCTGAACTTCAAATAAAAATTTGTGAGCCTTTGATACAGAGATGATTTGAAGAGCTTTGCATATTATTTTCTGTATATAATTACTGATTTAAATTAATCTGTTAAAACTGGAATCCTGTGCTGTTTGATTTGACCACTTTGCCTACACAGATGACAACTTTGAATACAAAGGTGTCCTTCTAACCTCATTTTTCATGTGGTATGTATGATGATCTGAATACATAAGAGTTCAGAACCAACATTTGCCCCCTAAGAACATAGTATGCTAAAAGTGTTTGGATTTTGGAAATAAGGACTACAAAAAATGCAATAAAGGTAGTAAAGAGCAGTTGAAGGATTCATAATATGGGACAAAGACATGTAACCTTTCTAAGAAGCATGACAAAACACTTCAAAGGAGAAAATGATAAAATTAATCCAGAAGCAAGCTCAGGATGCAATCTTTTATTTTGCCTTGCAGTTGGTGGGAATACAGGACTAAGTATTTATGTTCTTAAAAATGAGGGATAACTAGGTCCAGATGCCTATGTTGGCAGTAATTTATAAACATTACATTTGAAGAAAAAATTCTAGGTAATTCCGCCTTTTTTAACATGGGTATGAGCAAACCATTAGGTTGCAGCTTCTGAGCAGGCTGTAGGATGTGGCCACCCTGCAGAGGTGAGGCTGGTGTAGCTCTTTGTCCCCAGTTCCAAACAATAACGAGGCTGAGTGTGTATTTCTGGTAGGCATGTGCAAAAACATGCATAAAACATATATATATATATCCTAACACACAGACAGTCACACAGATCAACACAGCCTCAAAACACAACCAGTGCCAATGGCTTCATCCTGTTCCCCTCTACAGCTGGGCAAGATGAAAACCCACTAGTGAAAAACTTATACATGCAAATATGCATATATGTATATATAGGGGCTGTGTTTAAACACCTGATCTGCCCAGCTACTGGCCTCTGGAATCCTCTGTTTCAGCCTGAAGGAGCAGTGGCTTCAGGGAGACCTCACAGCAGCCCTCAACTACTTATCAAGAAACAGGGGCCAAGATCTTCACAGGGATAAGAGAAAATGAGCATAAATTGAATCTAGAGAGGCTTTGATTGGAAAAGCTTTTTCAGCCACAAGGACAGGCAGGCAGTGGGGCAGGCTGCACAGAGAGTCTCCATATTTGAAGATTTCCAAGACCTAACTGGATATGGTCCAAAGCAACCTGGTTTGAGCTCAGAGATAACCCTGCTTTGAGCAGGGAGCTTTACTAGAGACCTCCTCAAGTCCTTTCCAGTCTGAACCATCACCATGTCATCCTGTGATCCCATGACAGCTGACATGCTGGATTCACTTTGGTTTTAATCTTTCAAGTCTTTCCTTTCCACCTGAATATTGCTACATACCCAGAGGATTGCCAAATCACCAAATCATTCCCTTGGTAGGTTGAGCTGTGACTGATGACCCACCTCCTTCCCCTGTACTCTGTATAGATGACATGAGGTCAAGGCAATAAGCATTGAGGTTTCCATAGGGTGCACAAGTCAGGACACAGAGCAGGCACCCCAGCACTCCCACCACAGGCAGGGTGGGCAAAGCCAGACATAGAGGAACAAGTGTGCTAAGCAGAAGAGTGAATAAATGCAATAAGATGCAATACTTGTATTGAGAAACCACAGTGTAGCTGCCAGTTGGTCTCCAGACAATAGAAAGCTGGAGGGAAGAAGGAAACTGGAGGTAGCATGTCTTTCTGGCTGGGAAGTCTGTAGGTAGAAAATGATGCTCTTGCATTCTAAACCATTGCGAAACAATCCCTGAGGATCCGAGGTGCTGAAATGCCAAGTGTGAGCTGCTCCACTGACTAGAGCCATGCTCTGTATTCCTAAAATGTTTTAACTGATTATCTTCAAAATTCTATCAGCTCCTGATAGAAAATACAGAGGGAATCTAATGACAAATACTGAAAAGGAGGTACAAAATAAAAAAAGAAATCTAGCTCAGAACATGAATCATGCTTCAACTCCAGCTTTATAATCATTACTATAATTAAATCCTCATAATTTAAGCTATGCTTCACTCAACAGAAAATTGATGACTCTCATGTTTTAATGGGAATTTTCCTGTATTCCAGTAATCTGTTTTGTATAAATTAAGTCTCTAGGGTAAAATAATAATTTTGAAGCATACATTTGTTTGGATTTCCTTTCACACTACAACAGGTTTTATTCTAAATGTGGCTAATACAATTTAGTAACAAGGCAATGATTTACTGTCTGTGGTATTAGTTAAATAAGGAACTCTGACAACAGGAGCCTTATTAAAAAAAATTTAAAAATAAAGGGAATGATCTTTTACACTAATCCCCAACAATCACAATCTATTCTTGAAGTGCAGTCGATAATTTTAGTCTAAATCCCTTTACTATCCATGTTCAAAAAAATCTCTTATTTCCCTCTCTGTGTATTTGAGTCTCAGCTTTTTATCTGGCATGCAGAGGAGAGTAGCAGTCACTAGATTGTGGCCGAGAATAGCAAGCTGCCATGAGTACTTCTGATGTTGTCTTTATCCATTAGAGAGAAAAATGTTAACAGTGAAGTTGCCATTGCTTCCATCCAGTCAGAGAAAGACAGCAAACAGTAATGCCTGCAGAGAAGGCGGAGTCAATGGGATTGCAGTAACCTATAGTAAATGCTGGGTAGTTCACCCATTTTTACCTCACATCCTCATGGGCTATTCACTTGGGTCCCAAGATGTTTACCCTGCAGTGTGAACTGAGAACTGGAGTTTTCACTGTGTATACAAATATTACATTTGCTTACATCAAATCCAGTTTTGACAACTATTTAAACTTTTGCAAAAATTTAGGGAAGTCATACTTGCTTTCCCAGCAATCTCCTACAACACAAGGCAGCTACCTCCTTAAACACCACTTTGTGTATTGTCACTTCTTTCTCTCCTCTAAACACTTTAGAGGAGATCTTGCCTGAGCATGCTGTTGACTGATCAGAAACTGGCCTCTGAGTGTCAGAGGCTTCCTGCAAAAGCCTATGGTGTCCATGATTTTAAGAAATATTCCGTCTCCTGACAGAAAACATATCCAAGAGCTTGATAGATGAGAAAAATAAGAGGTCACCAAAACAGTACAGAGAGAGAATAAGAAAAATCCCAAATGAAAAATCCATAATTTTTCAGGGGAAAAAAACCAAACCAGCTCAGTTATTCTTAAAAACCACAGAAAGGCTTTGATAAGTTTGAAGCCTAAAAAAGAAGGGAAGCAGAGAATAGGTGAAATGATACAGGGTAGTAAGGAAACCTGATTTGCTGAAAAGTTTGGTTGATTCCTTACATTCTAATTTCCTTTTTGTGAGTTTTGTCCTAAATTTTTTGAAATAAAGAAATGCCTGACACACTGAAGTATAGCAAGTTTATAACCCCCTATCTAGTAGACCCACCTGAGAGTAACTGCTTGGTTCTTCATCTTTATGATGGAAACTTATACCTAGCACAAGTAATACTGAAGAGATAACACCTATATTTAACAGAAAAAGGAGACACATATATTTCTTCCAAGTCTTACTGCCAAAGGTAGCATATTATAGGATTCAGCTGTCACCAAGCCTCAGGGACTTGAGCTTTTTCATACTAAAATCTGCTTGCAAATTCTCTGTAGGGAAGCAAAGTAATGGCTTCTTTACTTTCAAATTGCAGATTTATTAATTTAAAATTTACTTAACTGTCTTCACAAGCCTTTTCACTGTTTGTAAGCACATTCAGTTTAAAAGGAGGCTTTAGTTAGCGTGCTACACAGCAGGTCATAATCAATGGTAAAAGAACAGATTTTGATTTTTTTCAGTCATGTTAATAGCTTAGGGACTTAATTTCAGAAAAAATATTGCAAAACAGATTCTCAGCTGAGGTAAACTGCCTTTGGCTGTCACTGAGTTATGTCTTTTTGCATCAGTTAAGACTCATTTTAGACTGTTAAATGTGTCTAAGCTAGGAACTATTTTAATCTCAATAGCTCAAGAAACAGTAAAAAAATATTTTTTTATACCCTTTTATGCTACTTACTCTGCCTTTGCTAATTTTAGTTCACTTGGACAGAAAAACCTGTACTCAGTATCTTGGTTTTACTTCTCATATATGGGGAGAAAATGACTGTGCTGGTAAGTGCACCTATATTAGTCCCTGCTTCTTCAACAACCCCTTATCAGATTGCCCGAACCTTTCTGAACCCTTTTTCTCTCCATGGCATGACACCTGCCAGTGCAAGTCCCTGAACTGACCCATTGAGCAAATCACATGCTGTGGCATATGAAGGCATGGACCCAGGTTGAAGGTGCAACCAGAATCAGCTTTATTGAGAGCACACAGAATTTTCTACACTTGAGGATCCTATTTATAGCATATGGGCTTTTANCAGATGGGCTTTTATGCCCCCAGACCCGGGGTGGGGGGGGGAGGGTGTGGTACTTCCAGATGCTATTTATAGCACACGGGGTTTTAAACCCCCAGCCCTGGGGGGCAGTACTTCCACAAAAAGTTTTTCCATCCGCCTCACTGCAGCCGGACTTCCAGCTGCTGTTCATGTGGCATTTCCTCCAGTCACCGCCCAGGTCATGCCACTTCCTCATTCCTTTGTCTTGGCCTGTGCATCGACCCCCACAACACACTAAATAAAATTTTTAAATATCTCTTCTTTTGAATAAAAAAGTTATGTATTTTTTATTCATAGCACTTACAGAAAAAAAAATCTTCATATATTTGGTAGTCACACATTTGGCCCATAGGAGCTCATCACTGGCAGCCCCGGGAAAGAGAATGCTGGCAGAGCGTCGCCCAGGTCAGAGCCCTAAACCAACTTGGAAGGCTGACCAAAGCTTGTCTTTTAAATTTGCACTCCAGTTAGAAGAGGAAAGACAACTTTGGAACTGAAGAAGTTTCTGTAAGAATTTATAAAATATTCACACTTTCCTCATTCAGCCCGCCCACGGTGATGCAAAATTTAGCATCAAACTCATTTTAGGTTTAGGGTTCAAAGCTTAGAGCTACAGGGACACCTGGGCTGTAAAATGCATGCCAAGGGGGTGTACAGCACTGCACCAGCATTGGTCCATTCATGTCTGCATGGAGAAAAAGGAAGAATTGGAATTACATAGTGGATTGACAGAGTTAATATCCACTTTACCTAGATAGGTTCTGAATGCATTGTTTATGGCTTAAAAGGTTGATAAGTGCTTCCTATGTGCATTAAAATTTGGAAAATACCACGTCAAGAAGTGACAGCTGTCTTATCTGCCAAAAAGGAATCTTAAATTCTTAATTGTCCTCAGATATTTTCTTTTCTATTTCTCAGGAAACTGAAGAATTGAAATTAGCTGAATAGATTATGAGGATTTCTGAGTATTTAATCTTTGGATCTTATTTTCTAAGAATAAGAACTATGATTCTTGGTTACAACATCTTACATTTTATATGAAGTTTCTGGAAACCAACCCCATTAAGAACGGTTAGCATTTATATGAGTTAGTAGCATACCATGTATTTTTGTCATGTAAATTTTTCCTAGTAAATTACCATACCTCACAGCAATCCCCAAAACTCACACTTATTCTGTTGCATTTCTTTTCGCCTTTTTAAACATATTTGTAGAAGGATTTGTATTTATTCCTAGAAATAGGAATCCTGTTAAAAAAAAAAAAGGCAAATATTTTGATTATGAATCATAATCATTCTGACTGCTTTTGCCTATATATTAATTATGCAATTAATTGTAACTACTGATATTCTCTAAATCAACACAAGGTTTTTTTAATAGTTTTTCCTGTTCAAGAACTGATCATCTCAAATACACTGGCACATGGTTATGCATAATAGCTCATTTACATCATTAATTATTGTTTCTATTCTTAAATTTGTGTTTGTAATGTTTTGAATGGAAAAATGCATAATAAAGTTACCATAATCATTCCTATTTGAATTACTTAACCTTTCAGACTTAAATAAAACTTGAACAGCAACAACTAATCATGACTAGGAAGACTAAAATGTACAGGCAAAGATGGATTCCTTGCAACTCATTATGAATTAAGGTGAAGGTTCTCATCAAAAGCAACCAAAATGTTTCTGTAGGAACTCTGAATTGAGCTTGTCTTTTAATTTATTACTGCAGCCAGGGGAGGAAAGAGAACTTTGGAATGGTGGAGTTTCCTTAAGAATGTACAACATTTAAACTTATTATAGAGCTGGTAAAATATTTTCCCTGTATAGAAAAAGTGGAAGCTAGTTGTTCCTGCTCCATTTTCTTTGGTTTTACCAACCCTTTTTTTACATTTTGTTAAAAAAGTTTGGTTAAAATTATTTTAGTTAGGAGTAGTACTTAGGTGAAGGCATGTGTGTAGCTACTCTATTACTATTTTACTACTATAACTAGCAAAAGATGCATATTTCAGACATTTGACTAGAAAGGTTTAGGCTGAGGTTGATGACATCATTTGACTCAAAGAAAAATATCTTCAAACACATTCCAGCATGCACAGATCTGGGAATTAAACAAGTGCTTACAAGATGTATTAGGTAGGTTTTGAGCTTTTTATATGGTGCCTGCACTAGTTCTATACATCTTTTTTATTCCTTAGAAATACATCATGCCCAAAAAATGTTCTTGTAGAACATTGATACATATCATCAACAATCACAATGTAAAATACACTTGGAAATGAAAATGAAGAAAGAAAAATTTTACTTCTGTATATAATTTACCTTGAGACATGGTTAAAGGATTCTGGAGTTCAGACTTAGCATGTAATTTTTCAGTGATACTGAGGAGCAAGCATTAATATTGAGTAGTATTTTCAAATAGTGCTATTTTACCTCTGCTGGTTTTGGTAATAGACATAGGTCCAGATAAAAGACTGTATTTATGCTCTGAGAACATAGATATGTGGACAGTATGATAAGGGGTGCCATTGTACCTAGCAGTTTGACAGACATATAAATATCCAGAATCCTGAGGTAGTCTATATCACAGGGAAAGTATACTAACAAGTGAGGAGTTTTTAAGTGAAAATATGGGAGTTTAAGAATGTTATAGTGCCAAAAAGATTATACAGGGTCTTTGTAGATCAAAAAAGTCCCAGGTCCTATTATGAAGCTTGTCACTTTCAATTTACCATGTCTCTGCAATCATCTGGAATTAGGTGTATATACAGGAAATATGAATAAGTCAGTCTTTGGATACAGGCACAATAGAAAATGCTGAACTGTTAATCTATAACAACTAGTGCTTTTCTCTCATCATATCTGTGTTCATTTCCTAGTAATTGATAGTGCTTTGTTTTGAGGAAAACAAAAAACAAAGGTTCAGCTATTTCAAAATTATATTTTGATGGGAAAATCACACATAAAGCAGATTGGTGTTAAAACTCTTAATATGGATAATCATCATAATTCAGTAATGTAACCTGATCCTCTAATTATCTAGTCTGTTTTCTCTAAAGTCCATATTTGAAATCATCAGAAAGAAAACACAAATGATACCTAACTGTAGCATAGGGTATAAGTGAATCCCAAACTCATTTTCTCTGCAGTGATGTCTTGACCTAACTTACAGTAAATGTCAGCTGCAACTTCAGGGTGAAGCATGAGTTTGATAGTAAACAGTATGTTCCATTTTATTCTTCTCAAGACACTGACTTTACATCAATCTTGCTTGTCCACATAATTCATCAGCACATTGGACACCTTCTTGGCTTGGTCTAGGAAACAGATGTAAAGACTAAACCAAAATCACTCAGTCCCTTAGTGATTTCTCTGTTATTAAAGGGAAGACATGGATGACAGAGCTGGAACAGAACTGCAGCTTCTTCCTTAAAATCCCACAACAGTTATTATATTTACTACCCTAAAACTGTGAAAAATCCTTGTAAATGCTGAAAAGATGTTTGTATCTGCCAGTGATCTTTATTAAATAATTCTTCTCATTCTACTTTCCACAACCAAAGAACAAGCTATGATCATCATGCAATATCTATGATCATTGTGCAATAGATCTTTCAATTTTTGGAACAGTGAATAATTAAATATCATGAAAGTTGAGAGGTGGAGAATGCTGAAGAGGTTGTATCAATTAATTAATGTAGACTTCTGAATGAAGGTTTTGCTCCTAGATTGAGTTTTGTAAGTATTTGAAAATGTACCAGCAAAGATGTTTAGTCTGTGTCTGCTTGTATGCAAGGCTTAGTCCAACAGGAATGCTTTGAAACAGCTTTTTGACTGGATGAGATGGCAAGAGGAACACGTAATTAGTGGAACAACATAATTTATGGAGGAGAGAGAGACAATATATCAGAAGAACACCTACAAATGATATATCCATCAGCAAAAAGGGTCAGGGGTGATAACATTTCCAAAGTTTAGCCATATATGGCAGCAGATTAATTATTTTTAAATAGTCAGCACATCTGTATGCTGAAAACAATGAGTAATCTGCACAACTGAGTTTTTAGTTTAGTAGTCCTCAGACTTAACCTATGTTGATCTCATTTTCTTAGTTAAACGCTTCAAGCTTTCACTAAATCAAAAATTTCAATTAATCTAAACCACCATAAGATAACACCAGGGTGGGAAATCCTGGCAGGGATCTAGTTTAACATGTTGTGAGCTGCACACAATAATGAATCAGTGGCAAACTTACCAACTAGATAAAACTTGTAATACTGACAGGCAGACAAATGGAAAATGAGTTGTGGATCTCCTCCTTAGCACATTATGGAAAATTACTGATTTAGCTCAGAAAATGTCCAAAACACTTTGCAAAGCAGAGGAAGGCAGTAGCTTTCTGCAATATCTTACTAACAAAGAGAAATGATGCAAAAAAATCCCCTCACATTTAACAGCTTTTTTACACAGATATAGAGTATAGTGTTATTATTAGAGGAAAATAAAGATAGGAAAGGATTCAGAATAGTTTCTCTAAGAGATCTAAAGGCTGAAGAAAGATGGGGGTGGAAGTAAACTGTGTTATGCATAGGCTTCATGGTGAAATAATATGTAAAAATAAGTGTGAGAGAAGAGGATTAGAGGAGGAATAAATGTTCCAGAACAACCTCAACATGACAGTAAAATGATACCTTACTAACTATTGCAACAAACATATAAATCCTACATAAAAAAAGAAGAACTGTGGTCAAAATTTCAATATGATCATCGCTCTCTCTCATAACCCACTCCTTGAAACTGTTCTCTTTTGTTTGAATTGATAGTTTTGGACTACAGAAACACCTGTGTATCACACATTTCTAAATGTCCTACAGGCAGCAAAATTCTATTTTCTCTCCTAGTGTAGCCAGTTCAGAACTATGGAGTCCAGAGGTCATCCATTGGCACTGTAAATTAATTTTCTTCATGATAGGAAGGAATGGCAAAATACACAAGAATAGTGTCTTAAATTCAGAAAGTGCTACTTCATAAAATGTGGGATTGAGGGCTCTATAGTAGCTTGTGAAATATGCAATTATTCTGCAGTTTGCTTGGGTAGGAGAGTTTAGGATGACTTCTTTGAGCAAAGAAGGAGAAGAAACACCTGCTGTAGCATTCATCCACATCACCTCTGGGAACACTGCACCACACATTTTTTTTTTTAATTGTTGCTATAGGTGGAATAAACCTCATCTTTCCTTTGCAGATGGTTGAACAGTACTTAGCACAAAGTTCTGGGTACTGATCGGTGACACACCCTTGTGGATCTAGCTCATGATCCTTTGTGGTTTTGGCTATCTTAGCTGACTACAAAGCACTGGATAAATTTAGTTAATTCATATTGAATAACATTTTTCATATGGGATGTTTCACTTCACCAAATGAAATAAAATAATCAGTTATTCATTCTTTTCTGTACAATGCCCCAGGAATGCTCTTCTGCCTCGCTAAATGGTTGTGTTTATATAACTACAGCATATAAATGGAGCCTCTTGATATTTTAATAGCACTAATATGATCTAAAAGTACATGATCTTTTTTTCAGTAAAACCATATTTTGGGTAATAATTTCAGTTGGAATAATTTCTTCTAATAATTGACACTTTGGTTAAAAGTCCTTTTATTTCTTACTTATAATTTTAAAATGTATATAAACAATACTATGCAGCTCTATCACAGATTCTATGAAAAGTATACTATCTGAAATGCTCCATTGATCTAAGATGACCTTATACTCTCAGCAAATTAAACACAAATTTTAAATTACTTTTATCAAATCCCAGAGAGGTAACTGAACTGCTATTAAACTAATTGACTAAACCTGGAAAAAAAATAATAACCAAGCTTTTTTTTTATTTTCACTAAAACTGCAAAAAAATTAATAATTTAAGAATTATTTATGACTTTTATATCATATTTCATTTAGATATAATATGCTGATAATGAAAACCATGTTAGATTATAAAATATGTTATATTTAGATTATAAAATATAGTGGAAATTGATGAGTCATAAAACAAAATAATTCAAAAGTTTATCAAGAAGTACTGCTTTCTGATGAATTTTCTTTGCTAGCTCTTGGTTACTTCCACAGTGCACTATTTTAACTGCAAAATTAAAATGAAATATTTCTCAGGGAAAACTCTATCCTTATCTAAGAAAATGGTCAGAGAAACTTTTTTTTTTTTTTAAATATTGTCAATACATACATAGATCAATAAAGCTTCAGTAGCAGGATGGTTGGATCTTCACCTAGCCTAGTTCAGGCACCCAGAAGACGTAGGACTCAGGACTTAAAGAGCTCAGCAATTGGAACTTCCACTACCTTGCACACAGCTCGTAACTTTTTTCTAGTTAGACTTTTCCACAAATAGTAAAATTCTGTCTCTACTATGTCCATAGACCTAATAATGTGAAAATTCCTAGCATGAACTGTGAACATGAATGCCATTAATGATGCCACCATTATTATAGCAATTTTTTTCTATGTATCTTTTGTAGTCTAACCTCTACCGGCAGCTAA
>VWZY01004341.1:0-31411 GCA_013399075.1 Chloroceryle aenea
TCTATGATTCTATGATTCTGATAAAAGATAGGATTTGAGCTATATCTGGAGGAAGGTGATAGATTTCTACACATTAAGAAGAGATGCACTGAGCTCAAAGAGCTTGCTGCAGAATGCTGTCCAGAAAACCAAGAGAGGATGAAAGGCCTGGAAAATCAATACACTCACTCTTCACTTGATTGATGCACATAGAGTTGTTTCCTGAGATCTTTAAATACTGGTTTTAACATTGTTTAGTTTCGCTTATGTGCGGTGTTCACACTTTACTTTTATTAGCCATCCAGTCTACCACTAAGCATTTCACTTGTAAACAGGGGAGCAGTTGGAGCTCAGGCTATAGAATGTTTAGAATATTAAAACTTCACTTAATTTCCCTTGGCAGGAATGGCAATATGTTTGAGTTCTTTAAAACAAATGGTTTTCACATTTTAGATATATGTCTAAGGACATCTGCTCAGGCAATGAAGAGTTCCTGGGGGACTGATTGTGGGGTTTTGCTTTTTGTTTTTCTCATTCACTGTTGCCTTACTTTTAGTGCAGCTGTTTCTACTCTTAGTATAGTGTCTGTGGTAGCCCTGGTCTAGTAGCTTACAAAGAGTGACAGGAGGGAAAAGTGACACACTGATTTATTTATTCTTTTACTCCCCTGACAGCTGTTTTGGGTACTAGAAAAATTTTGTGAGTAGGAGGGATGGCCTCAGAAAGAATCATCATAACCCTGTCCTGTTTTTCTGTCTGCTGATGCTATGGGAGATGCCATCTACTGCTCTGCAGGGGGTGGTATGCAACCCCTTGACCTGCTCCGTCCTGTAGCTCTGGTGCTTGTATGCTTTGTGAGATCAAAGGTACTTCTGTGTTTGCCAACAGACTGCTTTGTATTTCTGGATAGATGAAAATATCACAGAAGCTCTTAGCTGTTCGACAATAAATAAAACATGCTATAGACATCTTGACATCTACTGAGACCGCTCAGGCTTCACTTTGCCACTTAGTATTAACCTGTGTCTGTACTTCTCAAGGGCCTTCATATTTTCAGCACAACATACATCTGCCAGAGGCTTTTTGGAGTATTTTGCTACCTGAAACAGTGAGATCAATCAAAAAGGCTAAGATCCTTCAGCAGCTGTGTGTTACACTTAGCTTCTCAAGGTAATGAGCCATTTTGTCTATTTGTTAGAAATGTCTGGTATGATCTCTAACATGCTGCCCTTTGCAAGAGAAGAGAAAATAATGTCTTGAAATTTTCAGTTTGAAGAAAGTGGTTTCATTGATCAGATGAGAAAATACTTGATGTTTGAGAGTTTTCTATCTCTTATTAAAATGAGTAAATATGGCATTGTTTTGAACAACCCCGTGGTGCTTACACTTGTTCTAAAAGCTGAATGTTTCATTACCCTACCATGCTTCTCAGAAGCCTTGGCTGGGCTTCCCTAGCAGTTCTGGGAAAAGAATTTCAAGTTCTTACGAAAACAAGACAATGATTTTGAATTATTTTTTTGTAGAACACATTGATAAGATCAATTGACTTTCAATTGGTGAAATTCCAAGTCATGTTATAAGCATTATGTTTGATGAGTTGAGAAGCAGTTTAACTTTTTTAAGACCATGTTTAAAACTGAATGGGCAGAATCCTTGAGTCTAGATGCTCACAGAGCACAAGTGGGTAGTCTGTGTTTGAAAATTAATTGTCTGGATCTGTGTGTAAGTGCTGGAATAAAAATACCTGCAGGTAAGTGTTGGCATAAAAATACCTGCAGTCATCTTCATTCCAGTACAATTCCTTGAAGGCAGCGAATGCGACCCTGACATGCAAAGGTGGGAGGCTACAGCTTAGCAGCCATCCTGTCCTTTTTGCCATTCTCCTTTGTCTTTGAAAATATTCTGGACCCATACTATAAAGCTCCTGAAAAAGTGAGCAAGCGAAGATGCTGTTTGAGTGACACATGGGCCTCTAGGCACCACATACTCTGTATCTTTTCTATTTTTTCTTTAAAAAAAAAACACAACCAACCAAATAAATCAAACAAAAAGCCTAGACAGAAACCAAGTACATGAGAGCTAACCAGTATCTTTCTCTGGAATGGGGTGGACTTGCAACTAAGGGAGAGATTAAATACCTTTGGTACTTGGCAAATCTGAGCTTAGAAACCTTGAAAACAACATTTTGATCCTACAACAGTGGACTGACTGTCTGGAGAAACAGTAGTTTAGATATTTATAAGCTGTTAAATACAGAATAAATTGCAACTGTTATTTTTATTACACATTTGTTTCTAAATATTCAGTATTTCATACTAGTGAATTGCAAGATTTTAAAATATCTTTCAAAGTATGAGTTAGTGGGTTTTGTCACTAAATTGTCTGCATTCTGTTCTCTTGTGTTTCTAACTGAATTATTTATTTATTACTAATTTAAATGTCTTTGGGTTATTTCCTTGTTCTTTAGTGCTTCACTTTTCATATGTATGGCTTACACTTTTTCATCTGATGACTCTGTCTTTCAAAACAAGGCCAGCACTTGTATTATATAGCCAGAAGGACTAGGGAAGTGATCATTCCCCCATTTTTGGCACTGGTAAAACCACACCTTGAATATTGGGTTCAGTTTTAGGCTCCTCACTACAAGGACATAGAAGTGCTGGAGTGTGTCCAGAGAAGGGCAGTGAAACTGGGGAAGGTTCTGAAGAACAAGTCTTCTGAGGAGTGGCTGAAGCAACTGGTGTTGTTTAGCCTGGAGAAAAGGCGGCTGAGGGGAGACCTTATTGCTCTCTACAGCTACCTGAAAGGATATTTTAGAGAGGTGGGGTTTGGTCTCTTCTGCTAAGTAACAAGTAATAGAACAAGTAAAAAATGGCCTCAAGTTGCACCAGGGAGGTTTCAGATGGATAGTAGGAAAAATGGAATCACTGAAAGGTTTGTGAAGCATTTGAACAGTCTGTCCAGGGAAGTGGTTGAGTTCCCATCCTTGGAGGTATTTAAAAGATGTGTTGACATGTTGCTGGGGACATGGAGTGGTAGATTTGGCAGTGTTAAGTTAATGGTTGGACTCGATTTGGTCTTTTCCAACCTAAATAATTCTATGATTCTATGCTGGGAGACACATCTTCACATGTGTGAAGGAACACAGAGATGTGAGGGCAGGTGGAGAACCCCAGTATCTGAGAGAAAGAATCCCCTGCCCTAGCCCATCCCAGGTCTGTCCCATCAGCTTCATGGCCTATGGCTGACACTTATCTCTGTGTGTCAGTGGGAGCAGCTCTCTGGAGCACCCATCAGAGTGTGTGTGGGATTACTACGCAGGGCTATGGTACACATTACGGGTTGTAAGAGAAGGGCATTTGATGATTAATGTAGCTGGTGAGTAGGGTAAATACCTTGGGAGGCAGGTATGTGTGCTGAACACCAGCAGGAGTGGGCTTCTAGAGTGACCAGAGAGTATACGACAACTGCTAGAGACAGTGGGGTTAGGGGTGTGTTGTGGGGGCCAGTGAGGCCACTGGAGACAAGGATTCAGAGGTGATTTACTGAACAAAGGATCTCAGGCCAATCGCTGAAGGGATAGACAGCATGCATTTCCCACTAGTGGACCTTCATCCTGAAATGCTGGAAGAAGGAACAGGGTGAGGCTGCTGGCGATGTTCATATTTCCAATTGACAGTTTACAATGCTGAGAGGTGAGTGAAGTAGCCATGCTGCTGTCTGAACATGTCAGTGTCATGTTTTCACCACCGTATGAATTTGATGCAGGTTTACCTGGTAGCTACGTTAACTTTCCCTACAGGGCTCCTCCACTATTGCTTCTTCATTATTGTGTAATTGGTTCCCTGCCAGTCTGGAATCCAGCAGGTGTCTGTATGTGGTCTGATCCTTTCTTTTTCCCCACACCATGTTGGATTCTAACTCCATTTCTTTTGTGCTTGTGACAACAGGCACAGTCTGCACATTTAAAACCACTGTCCATCATCTAGGTGTTGGTAGTAACAGCAGATCACATTGATGGGAGCTGCATACAAAATATCCTTCTCTTGTGATAGTTACTCTTGACAACTACTGTCACTATTGTTTTGTGAACAATTTTACGGTTTGGGTTTCTTTTTTAATTTTATTTTTATTTATCTAGACCATGTTTCTCTAGCTTATTTTATGGTGATGTGAGATAGTAGAGAGATCACTTGGATTCTGTTGGGATAATGCAGAGGCCTCTTTCACTGCAGTTACAGCCATGTAGATTTCTAAGGGGAAAGTAAATAATCTTTCTGGGTTGCTGTATCTTCTCTGCTCCAAGATATTGCCACTTGAGGTCTCTAGCTCAGTTAGTGAGCTTGAAACACACGGTTTTGTCCCTAGTCCTGTCCTTGAGGAGCGTAGTGCAGAATTTGCAGAGAAGTTATACATTCATATGAAAATTAATTCAGGCAAACTGTCTATCAAGTAAAAGATAATTTTTTTTAAAAATACAACAATATCAGAAATACGTTTGTTGCTTACCTGTTAGGAGGAACATTAGAATCAAATAGTTCATTATCGTGTTGAAAATATTCAAGACAAGTCGATTATAATTGAAGGCATATTTATATTAAATGGCAAATATGCTCATTTTTAATACACAGAAAAGCATTCATTAGAAAAAAAAGTAATTAATTTATTTTGAATTGAATGCAGTGTAAGTTTAATTTTCAGACCATTGCCTGGGGCAATGGTATGACATTTTCTTGAAACTGATCTGATTAGGTCTCAGAATTAAACTGAGAAATGTCATTTGCTATGGAAAATACCTTTTTAAACACTGAACCTGAGAGAAGAAAAATTCTTTTTTCTTTTTCTTCACAAGTTGCTTTGTGCACTTCCATGGCAAGGGCAACAGTTAGCTCTAATTGTGTATTGAGCTTGTTTTTATATGATTATAGAATGAATTCAGAAATTTAACAGAAAAATTATATGGATTGAACTGAGTCCATTGTGCTATTTTTGAGTCCATTGTGCTATTTTTTGAAGGTAACCTTGAAGAGTAAGTGTAAAGGCTTTTTGGTTTAAAATTTCAATACTCTTCTGCTGTAATTCTTATGACATGAAGCTCAGAACTGCCTGTGTAACACCTTCATTAAATGAAGCAGGCTTTTTCTTCAGAATTAGTGGCAGAGATGCATTGTAAACATTCAGACATGAGCTTTGAATAAGTGCATAAATAAAATAAATTTACATAATATAACTTATAGGACTCGCTAATACAAGTATTTTATCTATACCATCATTCAGTGGACTTCCTAGATCTTACTGGACAGTCAAATGCTATTTTAACATACGAAATTCAAATTTATATGGTTAAACAACCAGTCAGATTTCCAGACCTTACAAATGAACTTTATCAGATTTCACATAGAGCAAAGCTTAGTTTTCTGCCGAAAGTGTTATTTTCACATATGAATTGAGGTTTGTGGTTGTTGTATACAGCAGGGACAGCAGAATGCATTGTCTGGAGAACGATAATTTTCAGCACTGTAGTAGTTTTGATGATTACATTTAACACTCCACGCTTTTACCTTATTCACTAAGAGTATATATAAAAAAAAGAATGCACAATTTTAATAAACTTAAGGTTGCTTAGGATATCCACTATTTAAATTCTCCCCTGTATCTTAATTTTTTTTAATATAAAAAAACCCCAGGGATTTAGACCTCTTTACAGGATGACTTCAGCAGAATAGTTCACTGTTGATTTTAATGCAGCTTACTTTCTTATTAGGGGGTATTTTACATGACAGTAAAGTTGATATATCTCACTGTATTTAGCTATCTGTATATTCTTGCAATTTTTAATGTTATCATTTCTGTTTTCCAGTTTCCACGGTTTACCCATTATAAAGAGAACAGAAGGCCAGTAGTGTTAATTCACCCAGGTTCGGGAAAATCATGTCACATGTACTTACAATTTAAAAAAAATATTCATATTGAAGAAAAATTCTTTGCAGAGGAAAGAAGTTGCATTTGGCTGCTATGTATGGTGCCGGTTGAGGTGCAGAACATGTTCTGCCCAAGAAATGAGGGGAGATCTTTAAAAACCATTTGAACGACTTTGGTCTTCCTCTGAAATGAACTCAACCTTGCACTGAGCTTGTTGCTAACATCGATTTAAATGTTCATATGTTAATGCATATGTAAGTAGTTGGATATGCAAATTGATGTACCTAAAAATCCATTCTGACCTCTGTATAAAATGTCTGTGGCTTTTTTGAGGAAAAAAAAATAAATTAGAATTTAGATGCTTTGTGACATTTCCCAGAAAGGGAAATGGACAGGAGAAGAGAAAAAATTATTCACTGAAGGTGAATGAAGAAGCGCAGTGATAGGACCCAGGTCTCTGTTGTCCCAGTCATATGACCTTCCTTAATCAAATCCCTTTCAAGCAATATTAGTTTTAATTAAATAGAACTAGTTCTATCTCTAAGTTTCATTAAGGTGTTCTTAGGAAACTAGGGAGATGAGAAAAGGGTGTCAGAGTTCTTCAGCAGGACCTTAAATTTTGAAACATAAAAATGCTAGCTATATTCTAGAGGAACTTTCTGGATTACAAATCAAAAATAAAATTTAGTCAAATGACTTATCTACACTTTTGGGGGCTGAAAACAACAAAACAATATTAATTGCAGGGACAAAATTGTTTAAAAGCAGTACTTGATATCTTGGAAAAATCATCCATGTCGTGACTGAAGTGTAGCTAGGTAGAACTGGGATAATTAGAAAATATGAAGTTTCCGGATGTTTTCTTTTGATGCTAAAATACTATTATTATCACCCTGAAATACTCAAGCAAGGCATTTGGCTTTATGTGATATTGTGCATTGGTCTGGGTCCTTTTTTTTAAAACATAAGTTTATAATTTCAGTATTTCAATCACAAGCAAAGGTCTACAGGCAGTTTGGAGAATTGTATGACTCTGGGGGGGCGGGGTTTCTTTCTTCAAAAGAAGAGGAGGAAAACTGCAATGTTGAGAGGCTGCTTAAAACCAAGTGGTTGAAAACTGTTGACTTTTTCTTAGAAGTGAATCTGCGGCATCATATGTGAGTACTTTAAAGTAGTCTTTTTAATTCCACAGTATTTTAAAACTTGCAGCATATGCTTGTGTGTTTGGATGACTAATTGATGTCCACTAGGTTTTCACAACAGTCATGGGAGCAGGAGCTACACTCCAACGTTATAACTTTTTTTTCCTTTTTTAAGTAATGGTAATGGGCAGCTATGAGCACTAGGAGGTAATGGCAAGGTGGGCACTAAGCACGCATTTTGCTCTGAAGTTCATCTTTCATATTGCCTGCAGTCTCAGAGACATTCATGAAGGAACTGAAGTTAAAGCCGTCTCCTTAATTTCTTTTGAAATTGCTTTTCTAGATGACTACAGTCACCTGAGAGGACAGAGTATGTGTCCTGCAAGCACATTGGTTTGTTTCTTTGGTTCGGTTTGTTTTCCTCCAGCGAGGGAGCACAGCCAGTGTTATCTTCGTTAGGCAGTTTCACCAATATGCCTTATCCCTGGCCAGCTTCTTCCCTGTTCCTAGGGGGGATAAACAAGCTTTCATCCACTTTTCCTCACCTCTTGCACTATCTGCAGAGCTTTTCTTTTGAGGCATTTCTTTTATGCCTTTAGTAATCTGGGGTCTAAGCAATTGGCCTTGTTAGTTTCCAGCACCACTAAATTGAGCCAGGGGCTAAGGAAGGGGTTAGCAGTTCAAGTCCAAACAAGGCTCTGATAATCTCTACATTGATTAAAAAAAAGAAAAAAAAAACAAAAACAAACAAACAAACAAACAAACACAACAACAACAAAACACAAACAAACAAAACAAAACAAAACAAAACAAAAAAAAAACAAAAAAAAACCCCACACAAAATAACAAAAACCCACACAAATCAACATACTTTTTCTAACACTTGTGTCAGCACCATGTTTTAGGAAGTAATGACTCAAGGAACTGTATCCCCTTTTCTTCGCCTTCACTTCCCTTTCTTGGCTTGCTATTTTCCCTCTTTGCTTTAAGATTTTGTTGCAAGCTGGCTGCATTTAAGCAGCATCTTACTCCTCTATATTTTGTTATTCACTCTAAGGTATGCATTTGTTACTTAAAACAGTAAAACCTAATGAAGTGATCTGAAATACTGGATACAACAACTGAACCCACCTCAACAATGACACTTGCACAAAAACGGGGCTGTTTGCATTGCAAACATCAGCCATGTGTTGAGCAGACTTTCTGTTTAAAATACAAGCTGCACTGTATCTTCTGGATGGATCCACAAGGCTCTCTTGTTCCCATCAGAAAATGTGCAAAACCCTAGAAATCTCTATAGTTTAAAAGTGCAAAAGTTATTCTGGACTCTCTTCATGTTTCTCAGAATTGTCATTTGGATTCCATATTCTGCATGAAGCAGTCACAGTAACGGATTCACACAGACGGGCAATAGGGAGTTATTAATGCAGGTGAAGGGTAAGATTTACTTAGGCTTCCACTTCGTTTCACTTGAGCTGATCCCTTTAGGAAGAGATTTCATCAGCTTCATTGCTCTCTAGGAAGAAACATGAAGTCCTAGTTGTATGCTGAAAATTGGGTTACAGTATGATTAGAGAACGAGGTGGAAACTTGCAGTGACCCAGTCTACCATAGGATATTCACCATATGAAAGCCTGAGATGCCAGTTTTCTTGCCTAAAAAGTTCCTTCCAAAGAATATGTGATTTATTCATCCAGACGGGTTTAGCATCCATAGAAAAGGAATGCCACAGGAGAAAGACTTAGGCATGGGTCTTAACTCTCTAATTCACTGATATTTTGTTACTGAAAGGCATTTGTTTTCTTTTGAGTGCTGAGAAAAGCACACTTGCAGTGTTCTAAGCATCATTTTTGGTTCTAACAGAGAACCTGCTCTGATGCCTTTTGAAATCTTTAACAGCTCTTCTTTTTAAGACCAGTATCTCTAAGGTGTTCATAGTGTTTTGATCCTGAAAGCAGATGCAAGAGGAAAGTAAACCTTTCTAGCTTGTTGGTTCAAGGAGACATGTAGCCTCCAATAATCATTCCCTTCCAGGTGTTTTCCTAGGGACCTGCTTTTCTTACTGAGGAATTCAAATGTGATCCTGCAGCTTCTCAATAGCAAACTCTTGTCAAGGCACCTTCGAGATCTGGAATGCCAATGCTCCAGTTTTTCACAGAGCTATCTTAACCCAGAGTTGCTCACATGAGATGTCTCACTGATCTGCAAGCGAGGAAGACTCCTGGTAGTCCTTTCTTGAAGCCTCTTTCTCACTGTAGAATGGTGAAATTTAGAGATCTTTGCACTTTTTAATATATACCTATTTGCTCACAGGATGTTGACTATTATTTAATGGTGGCTTTAAAGTAAATATGGGCACAGGTGAACATGTATATGTATGTATATAAACATCTGTGTAATATGTAGGGTGTATTTACATAGATATGTGTTGGGGTTTCTTTAAACTTAAAATCCTCTTGTATTTTTAAGTACACATGCTTCCCCTTCTTTAGTCATCCATTTTCTGTCTTGGAGATTGTATTTTTGAGCTTGGTCGTATTTCCAGGAACAAGCTGTGTATTACAACTACAAAACTGAAGTAATAAAAAAGAAGGAATATTTCTTATTATGTTGTTCCCTCTTCTAACAGGCTGAAAGAGTATTGCCATCACTTCCTTCTTATACAGTAGGTGTATAGTTCCCTTAGGATTTTCTGCAATTGGAAATTTGAAGGTAGGAGTGATAACCATGCCAGTAAGACTGAGGTGTTGACCTGCAGATGTGTGGTATCTTGTTTTTTTATTATTTCATTTCCCATTGATTTCCCCCATAGTTATTTTCAGTTTAGCTCTCTTCACAGAAGCTAGACAAAACAATAATGGTCTCATAATTATACATAATATTTATGAAAATTATTCTTCATCTCTGGTTAAGGTTTTGCGCTTTACCTTAAAATATTTCAATTTCTGATGGGAAACTTTGGAAAAGATAAGTTTTCTTAATGCTTCAGCAATGAGCCAAGGCTTTTAATCAACTGTCTTCCACTGATACAATAACTTTGGAAATAAATTTAAGATTTAACGTGAATATTTCTTCAAATATTACATATTCTAAATTAGTGTTTGACCTTATGCAAAAGTATAAAACTTGTGATAAAGGATCTACTTTAGCTGACTGATTATACTGCCCTCATTCATGCACATAGTTTGATTGACTTCACTGGTGCTTCTTATCTGATTTAAATCCTCTGCAGTTTTAACTGAACGGTTCCAAACTGATGGTATTATTTAATCTTTTGCCTCAATGTGCTATTTAAAAAACCAAACCAAACCAAACCAAAAACAAACAAAGAAACTAAACCCCAGTCTTTTTTTCTCTACCTTTATTTACAATTTCCATATTTTCTCTGGAGTAATCATAGTCTCTTTTTCCGAAAAGCATGAACAGCAAAAACATTAAAAAAAAGCAAAACAATAAAAATACAAAAACATAAAAAAGAAGCTAATATAGAAACGTTCGATTGATATGGTGTTAGCTGTTCAGGTGGGATCTGAAAGCTGCTCTCTTGGGATCTATGCCAGAAACAACTGCCATGTTATGTATACTTTAGTTTTATTGTCTATTTCTATATAATTAAATATAAAAAGTGATGCTAGTTTTGTTCCAGGTCTAATATTATGTAATAAATTGAGGGGACTAATTGGCTAGTGAATGGAAGCATCCCATTTTATTTCTGTATCTAAATGGGTATATTTTATTGTAGTCAAAGTACAGGTACTGTAATTCCTTATATACATGTACTTGAATTAAAGTGCCATGTGTGGTAATTTGCTGTTAGTATGAACTGGAAAAAAAAGATGCCTTAAGGTTTCCAAACTTGTCTTATGAGTGTAGGGATCTCTTCAAGAAGTTCTATACAAAATTGCTTGGTCTTTTTGTCATGCATTTTCCATTTAAGTCAGTGGAAGTACTGTAGCTAAAATCATACTGAATTCATTGTGAATCTAGGGCATGCTGAAGGGGCACTTCATCGGAGCAGAGAATTCATTGCTTTGACTGTGGCTGTGTTAAGTGAGAGATGGAATTGAATGGCTTTTAGTTTGTTGCTCATTTGAAAGCTGGAGGGAAAAAGACAAGCTCTCCCCCTTTCCTGCCTAGACTTCCTAAAAATGTTCATTTGAAATCTGGTAGCAGTTATCTTTGATTTCTTTCAGCAGCTTTTTCTTTCTTTTTTTCTTTTGTTCCTGTAATAAATTTTATCTGGTTTTAAAATGTAATAAGTAAAAACTAATGTGCTTTGAAACAGGCTGCAAAGGACAAGTCACTTAATGATAATTTGATACTTAATTCAAAATCTGAACACTAAGATGTACTCCTGAGTCATTCTCAATATGTGAGGCTGGCAGTTTCCATTAGGTAATTTTGAGAAGTCCTGCCTCTTTGTATATACTATAATGACGTATTGCAGATGCAGTCTAAGTGTGTCTCAAAATGTTCAGAACCAGTAATTGCAGCACGTAGCACATTTGTGATCTGTGAATCTGTGGATATGCAAACAACAAACCTTACTGTTATGCAATTAAATGAGGAAAATTAAATTATGAAGTTTGTTGATACCTTCAGTGATAGTGCTTTTGATACATTAACTAGCTGTAGTTGCTCTGAGACCAGCATAAAGCACAGAAAATATTTGTTGTTTTCATGGCAGAGCATTAAGTAAGTAACACAAGTTTTTCTTAATAGTTGTAGTCACGGGTTTATTGTGGTTTTGCATTTATTCTACATTTTATCTTCTTATTGGGAAGGTTTTGAGTTCCTGACATCACCACAGATGTCAGGCAAGCAAATCTTGGGAGACCTTCTTAAGAGATTTGTTTTTATGGAGAGAAAATAAAACTCAGTCTCCTGTAATTTTCTTCAATTTCAATAAAGCACTTTTCATACTCAGGAGTTCCAAAGTATAGAAAACTAAACATGAAAACTTGCAGAGTCCTGCAACTCACTGCAAGAACAAATTAAAGTGCTTTCTGAATAGTGTGTCTTGCTAGATGATGTGGTGAACATGCCCATTTATACCTTGCCTAGGTAAGACAACTGTTACTGCCACAGAGTTTTTAATAGCTTTTATATTCAAGTCTGAGTGACAACAGATAGCAGGAATAGAGGCAAGAAATGGTTTTCCAAGAACAGAAAAAGAAGATAGTTTAGATGAAAGAACTGGATTCAGATTTTGTTTGTGGGTGGGAAACTGAGAAGGAGGCATTGACGATAATAATGGGTCTAAGGGAATAAACTCTGCAAAAATTAAACTTTGAGGTTGGTTTAGTGATGAGTTCCCAAGATCTTTGCTACACTGCTCCTACATGCTGGAATTTGAGAAAATCAAGTAAAGCTTTCCTGACACTTAAAGCTCTTTGCTAAATTAAATATATTCTGATAACTGAAATGGTTAGGTATTTTAAGATAGCTGTCTTGAAGCACTGAGTTTATTTTGCTTCCATTTAGTTATCTACAAAGCATAAGAGTAGACAATTATTGTCATCTCATGGATTTCTTCTTCCTGTCATTTTCCCACCTCCTCCCTTTAGGAGTAGTAGAGAAATGCATACTTGGATTTTGTGAAGTAGAACTGGGATAATCCACATAGTAGTCCCTGGTTAAAATTAAATAAACTATAAGAGCTTGGAGGTTGGTGGTGTAACATTAGATATGATGGATTGTCTCTCTCATCTTTGGGCAGAATCGTCCTTGTAATGACATTGTACAACATCCTGAAAAAAACAGAATAATCTGGTTTTGGTCGCCACTGAGTATTTTTCCCTTTTTTTTTTTCTTTTGAGTGTCCTCTCAGCTAAGTTCTGATGTTCTTTTAGTTATTGCAGTCTTATATCCATCTCCATCTAAATTAAAACAAACCCTTAATAAGCACTTATATTGCAAGAATATAGAATAAGGAAGATGTACATTTGTGGTTGCTAATTTTCTTTCATTAAAATGCTGACCACTGAAATAGAAAATTGTAGCAACATAATAATTTCTGCTTGATAAAGATGCTACTGTAGATAATGAGGCTGTCGGATAAATGTCATTAGAGTATGAGACATTTTTCAAAACCAAATGTCAGGTTTCAGCTCATGTGCGTATTGATCCAATGAATTATTTCTTCATGAATGTTAGAGGTGCTTATTTTTACAGTAAGGGTAAGCACATTAAGATGACATTTACTCAGGGGAGTTAATTTCTCTCTTTGCCTTCATGATTAAAGAGCGTGGACTAAGGTTGTGTTGTTGCTAGACTGAGGAGTGCCCATTCATATGTCTGTGCAGTGCAACCTTGTGTTGACAATACATGCTTGACAGGAGAATTTGGGTAGGTATGTAGGCTCAGAGTCATGCTCAAAATGCAGTGTAAATGTAGCAAAGACTTCCCTTTTATAAAGGTATGTGTCTTCTGCTGGCAGCCATGACAGAATTAAAATGGAATGTTGGTGGGTTTTGTTTTCTTTTTCAACAGCGTCATTACAGCCTTAGAAAAATTCCTTGGAAACAATATTTAATTTAGGTAAACTAGTTTCCTGGAAGTGGCTACGCTTCTAACACTTTTTAATTTCTGATGTGAAATGTAAGTAGCTAATTTGATCTTTGGGAAATATTTCATATGAGTTAATATTTCATAAGGTGATGTGTATTGGATATGTTTAGAAAATTACAATCACCACACTATTTGTGTACACCTCTCAGTGCTATAAAATTGAGATGTTAATGCTTCCCGTTAAAAGAGAAAATCGAGATATTGCCCGCATTGCTGACTACTTCAAAAATCAGGACATGAATAGCAGCGAACATAGCTGCAGGATGTCATAGCCTGTAGTCAGAAGGAAACACAGTGAAAGAAAAGCCTTGTAATTCATTTTGATGGCCAAGTTTGCTCTTGAATTCATTTCTGCCAGTAGCGAATCCCAGAGATAAGTATCATCTGCCAAGAATTTCCTCCTCCTGGCTGCAGAAAATACAATGCTGGGAACCTAGCAAAGGTTTTGTGGGACTGAGTTAGAGAAGGGGAGATGGTCGGTCTTCAAAAAGACATTGCAGGCGGGCAATTTGCAGTTGTATTGACTGTCCAGCACCGTGTATTTCACAGAGAACACGTATTACCAGCTGCCACAGAGCAGCACCACAGCATAAACCACATGTTGTATTTTACCTCCCATGCATACTGTGTTACAGATAGCATGATACAGTTTTTACAGCACTCCTAGGCTAGAATATCAGAAGTTACATTTCATTGACTTTTTTTGTATACTAAATAAACAACCAAACAACAAAAACTATTCTCATATTGATACTATTCAATATTTCGAATTCTGCAAATTTTAAAGAAACTATGGACACCTAGGCTGAACATTTTCCTGTTAACATTTTATCACTCCAAACGACAAACCTCTGTCAGACATTCTTATCAATCATGAAGTTCAGGGCTCTCAAAAAGCACCCACCAAGGATGGAACAATATTTGAGTTTTCATCTACTCCCTTCCTTCCCAAAGTAGAGGAGACAGATTTGACATTAGCAAGTAGAGCAAAAAACATCAGGTGCAAAAGCAGAATGTGGAAGTTTTTAAAAGCAGTGAATCAATATCTTGATATTTCCTAAGCTTTCATTACACTTGGGCAATGGTTTTTATTGTAAATTTGTCTGTATTTTGTCAATATTCAAAATGCTTTACAAAATATTTCTAAATGTAAAAAAGTATAAGTTCATATGTGGATATGAGTTTGGAACACTTTTCCTTAAACAGCCCCTGTAGTAACACAACTGGTAGTCTGTTTGGCATTCATAACTTTTTTCCTAAATGGACTTTAGCATTTTTATTTCTTCATTTGTCATAGAAATGCCATATTCCTGACTAGCACCTGAGTTATTTATTAATGGGCAGATATCATTTAGATTAATACACCAACATATCTGGCACTCCTGTGTTTAAGGAGGCTGTGAAGAGTGAATGATAAGAAGTACTTACATTCCTTGACATTAAAATAAAATAAAAAAAAAATTAAAAATGAAATATTGTTATCAGTGTTGTGCTCTTTCTGAAACAGGACACTTTTGAATTAAGAATATAAACTTTATCCTGTGTTCAGCTTAGACTGGCTTGTACAGTTTTGGGGTTGTTGCTATACAGTGCCCTATTCTTCTTTTAGTAAAACTTGCAAACTTCCCTCTGTTGATGATTAGGGATTCTTTGTGGAGCTGGGTAGGACTTGTCCAGGTAAAAGCATTACATCCTCAGTGGAAGATAGTAGTGCTGTTGAGAGGGGAAATTTTTTTTTTCCTTCTACAGAGCCTACAAGATTTGTTCCCACAGAAACTGGTAGGCTGCCTTGCAGCCTGTGGCCTAGAGGACGCTAACAAAAATGTATAGTCATAAGGTTATGCAGGCATGATTTTGAATAAATGAATGTATGCAAAGTGGGTTGAATGACTGTTGATTTAGTGATATGACGTGGGGTTTTTGTAGTCTAGATCTTGAATTTCTTTTCATTGATCATTCATTTTGGGACAAGGGTAGTCACCAAAGAGAGAATATGTTTGAACAGCCTTTGCTTTTGCACGTGATTGGAATAATTTGCAGTGAAGGGCTTCAGTATGTACCCATATACACTATTCTTTTTAATGCCTGTGTTAAAATGTCCTTAAACTTACTGATACATGAAAGAAATAATGAACAAATATTACAAATGAAGACAAAACAGTACAAAAAATAACTGATCTTGAATAAGGACTGTCTATATGCAATTCATTTGTGATGGATGTTACTTTCAGAATTATAACAGAAGTCTGAATGACATAGATGTTAGAATTACAATATACATACCACCAACATGGTCATCTCTGCCCCCCTCTTTTGAAAGAAGTAGTGAAGTATAAATCAACAATCAAAATAGCTTGTGTTGTATTAATGCCATGAGAAAAGAACAGAACTTTTGAGTATAGGACTGGCAAGCTAGAAAGGCATCTGAAAGAGTGAATATTTGCAGCATGCCTTAAACCTGAGGAAAGGTTTCCCCTTAAACAGGTGAAGGCCTTACTGGAGGTGAGACTTCTCACTCCATTTTTGGAATTGTGATACAAATTTCTGTAGTTTTAATATAATGACCTCTGTTTTCACATATTTTTTTTTTAAGGGAAAATATTTTTAGAGAAAAATATCATCTGCTATAAGACTTTTTACACCTGCTACCTTTCCATGAAAGGGTTCCCTAAGTTTATTAGTGAATTTACTTTTAAGAGCACCATGGACAAAAGTAATTCTGAGAACTTTCTTTGGTAAGATACTAAAGTTTTTTTGAGCATGATCGACTGGCATCCTGTATTTTAGCTGTTAATGTTATTTATATATATGTAAGAATATATATAATGTGTACCTAGGAAAAGGAAGCAAGACTCAGGGGTGTCTTCTCTTAGAGGGCTGTCAGAGTTGGAGGTTGGAGAGCTGAAGTCAGAACTAATTGGGTTGTCAGAATCAGAATGCACTTGAGAGTGTGTGTGTTTATACATTCATTTATTCATACATATATAGATATAGGTATGAAACACTAAACTAGGAAAAATACAAGCCCCTGTGATAAGCTAGAAGTTCATAATTTGGGTTTCTTCTACTGCCAACGGCATGGCTCAGAGAAGGAACAGATTCATGTTGTCATAGAATCATAAACCATTTTGCATTGGAAGTGACCTTTAAATATCACCTAGTCCAAACCCCTCACATGGGCAGGGACACTTCCCACTAAACCAGGTTGCTCAAAACCCCATTCAAGCTGGCCTTCAACACTTCAAGGTATGGACCAACTAACAAGTTCTCTGGTTGAACACTTCCAGTATCTCACTACCCTCATTGTAAAGAATCTCGTTCCTGGGTCCAATCTAAAGCTACCCTCTTTCAGTTTAAAACTGTTGCCCCTTCTTCCGTCACTACAGACTTTGCTAAAAAGTCTCTCTATCTCTATTTAAAGCCTCCTTTATATATTGAAAGGCTGCAGTAAGGATTTCACAGAGCCTTCTCTGCTCCTGACTGAACCACAGCAACTCTTTCAGCCTTTCTTCATAGGGAGGTGTTCATTATAACAACTTTTGCATGAACAATGATTTTGGAGAGTGCTATTTTTCCTCAAGTAGTAAATGAAATAGGCTGATCATCTGTATTAAGTTTAATTGCCTCTTTAAAATAATTACAGCTACAAAAACTACAATCACACATAATTTAAGTATACAGTTATTAAAGGATTTTATATATTTTAAAAAATAAAAATACATTTGCCAATGATGAATTGGACTAATATTAGTGGGAGATTTTTTTTAAAAAAACTAATTATTTGAAGTAAGTACATATTTGTTAAGAACTGCAGAGATAATTTAACTTTTTAATTTATATTGTTAAAAGAAATGCCTAGAAGGAGAAAACAAATACTTAATAGCATACTGTAAATATATATTTTATAAAGTAGATAAGACCGTGACTTGCTTGTATTTTAGTGATGATATTAAGCATAGTAGCTATGGTCATAATCAGAATGAAATCTTACAGTGTGAATTACCTTTGCTGGTGGAAAAATGACACAGGGTCAAAGCATTATGATCTGAGTCATAATAAAATCTCTTCCCTTTAGCAGGCCATCCTGGTGGTGTTGCTGAATGTACCTATGCAGTGTGATATGTTAACGGACAAAGTCATGTAAGAAAATAATAGAAAGACAAGTGAAGCCTGAACAGTAAGTGAAGTCTGTTGCACCTTGTCAATGTTGGCCGTGCGGGGCTTTGCACTAGGCTTCTGTTATACCAGCATTTATATAACTGAGAACTTTTCTCTCTGGTCAAAAGAAAAGAAGAAAATGTGCACTTGAGATTTTCTTTTTCTCCCCAAACAATTGTTAACAGTAAATACCTTAACTTTAATTCTTTTTTTTTTTTTTTTCTCAAAGTCACTTACAATCTGAGGAAGTAATTACAAAGAGGGACATCTTGTTTCTTGTCAGACTGACCTGATTGGTTGAAATAATGCAGATTTACTGTGTAAGTGAAGTGGATTTAGGGGAGGGTGAGTATCAATTCCAAATTCTAATCAGACAGGGATCACAAACTGCTTTTGAACAATTTCCCTCCTTTTTCTCTTTTTTTAATAGTGAAGCTTTTATGAATTAATGATGCATGTGTGATTCTTTGCTCTTATTAGTACTGCATATGCATAATGGAAATGTCAGCTTAGGTGGAAATGGCAGGGAAAAAGTATGTTTTGGTTCATTGCTTTATACCTCTATATCCTGTCTAAAGGGAGACAAAAGAACTTGCATCTGCCCAGTTTGTTTATGTGGTTTTTGTTGTGCATATATATGCTAGGTAAAAAGCCAGTCATGGTTCTCAGTCGAAGTAGTTGTCTTTGGCAGTTCCCTAAGATGCCGCCATTTATTTTGCATCGAAGTGCACATCCTACAATGGTTATTCATTTTGTGCAAGTTTGGAAAAGACACGATGACATTTAAACTGGTAGAATATATGAGATGTAAAGAATGTTACTCTTAATACTCTTATTTAATTATTTATTTCCCTTTTTGAAAGGGGTGAATGCAAATATGCCCTTCTTGCACCCTTGTGGTTCGTGACTGAGCTTTTGAATTCAAGTCCTGGATTTTAAATTCTATACTTCTGTTTTTAGTAGAGCTGTTGCAAATTTGGAGCTTCCTTATTAGAACTGATTAATTTAACTAAAGACCCTCTGTCAGAGAGTACTGCTTTTCTTGTATTACAGGTCAGAAACTGATGAAAAGTGGCCATACCAGTTAACGTCCTTTTTGACTCCCCTAGGTAGAGTTAGTTTTAAAAATGTTACTAACCGTACCTTCCATTAATCACTTTATTTAGATTATAGGTGTGTTTTCCCTCCTCTTCAATTACTGATAGCCATTCTTCTCCTGGAACATCTACATCACACTTCCTTCTACTTTATGTCAGCATGGAGATTAGTTTCTTCATCTATGTTGAGCCTATCTATTGAAACAAGATAAACCAGACAAAGATAAACTGGGGGTAAACTTTCAGTATGTCCACCAACATTTTAATGTTACTGGAATGAGATGCCTTTGAAACACCGTCCATGTAGACCAGCATGTAACTGTATCGTAATGGCCTATGAACTGTGTACCTTGTAGGAAGTTTGGTGGTTACTACCTGCCAAAGCAGTACAAAGCCTTAAAAATTGCTCTCTTAAGAAAGGAAACCTGACTGCTGGGAATTTTTCTTTTTTGTTTGTTTGTGTAGTATCCAAAGGACAGCTTAAAAAACTCGGTGTGGCTACTCTTGTGGTAAGAACAATTTTTGTCCAGCATTTGTAGCTACTTTTCTCTTTACACCAGTGCAGAAATTTGCACATAGCAATTTATTCTTAAAATATACTAAAATCTGGTGGTGTTTTCTTTTAGTTTGTTAGAATTCTGTTCAAGTTAATCAGGAATATTTTTGATTTGTGGAAAAGAGACATTGTGCTAATAATCCATGTGTAAGTTTTGGGTTCGTCATTTACCCCAGTGGGATGCAATAAATATGACTAATCTTTTGAATTTGCTTTTTTTTTTTCCTCTGTTTCCACCGACCCCAGTTTTCACTTGAGATCACATGAAAGTTTGGGTACTGGATTCTCAGTGACCTCTTCTGAACATAGGGCAGGAATAGCCAAGAATATTTTCTTCGTTAGTGCTTCTTAGTGTACATTTCAGCATTCTTTTTTATGATATTTACAACTAGAATTCCATCTACCCAGAGTGGTTGCAGAAAAACTGTGGTAAAGTTTATCCTGCAAGTGAGTGGTAAAAATCAGTGTCTAATGTAAATGCTGCTTTCACATCAGCTTGAGAAAATTATTACTTTATCTGCCTGAAATGTCATAACGTCATATTGCTTGGAGGTGCTCCTCACCATGGCCTTGTAGACATAAAAGCTTAACCAGCACTTGAAGTCATTCCCTTCATGTCAGCACACTTCAGCTTGTCAGATGTCTGCCTCACTGTGCTCTGACTTACAGCACTGTCATCATTACTGCATTAAATTGGCAATCTAAGCCACCCTTAAAAAAGGACTTTGGTAGGTACCTGCTCTGTCATGAATGAAAACATGTGCTTACATCATACCATCTCAGCTCTGCACCATCAGCCGGGTGAGCTTTACGGCTGGGCCATCACAGCAGGTATGGGGCTGGGGGCAGGAGGAGAGCAGGGGAATTAAAAAAGAGAGAAGGAAATACTGTCAGTACCTCTTCTTCATGAGTATATGAATTAAGCAGAAGCACAAAGTGAAAACAGAAGAGAAAGTAGTGTACCCTTCAGCAGAAGTTAGGTATTTATTACTTTAATTTGTAAAATAATTAAGTGACGAGGATATGTGTACCTCAAACACGCAGTACAAATTACTTGGGTAGGTTCTTAAAGTCAGCATTATTAAGGAAGCTGTTCTGTATATAGCATTATCATGTGCTGACATTTTTATCTTTTACCTGTAATTTCATAAGGTTTTTATCCTCTAGAAGAACTGGTATAGGCTGTTATGCACCAAGTCTAATGTCATGGAATAAAGTCATAGCCAGTTTTGCAAAAGCTGAAATACAAATTTATTCAGACTAGATAAATGAAGAAAATTTTGGGGTTTTGGGAAAGAGAACATCTTGTACATCAGAGAACAAAATTATGTATCTGATTACTTGAGAATTTGCATAGAAATAAGAAATTATGCAGAAATCAAAACATAATGTTCATTGGAGTTTGGACAAGGGCATTAAAGAGACTTGAAGTTACACAAAGTAGAAAATGAAGGCAAAATCTGTAACTTACTCTACTTTTATTGAGATTATGTCCAAAAAAGAATTTATTTTTCTCTTTCTTTCCCTCCCCCTTCCCTTTTGCATGTGAAATTCTCTGAAATGGAGAATTGCTCCCACAGTGTGTGAGATATTGCAATTTAAGTATCAGTGATAGTACTGGGCCACAGCACCAATTGATTTTAAAGTTCGGTTTTTAATGCATTTTTACCTTCCTGAAATGTTTTCTTATGCTTGCACCTCTAAGCAGTGTTCAGGTGGATTTCAAGATAGGTAGATTCCATCTCTATTTTTCTTGAAACATCGCTCATAAATAAAGTTTATGCTAAGGGAAGCAAGAAAGCCATTAGCCTATAAAGAGTGTCTACAGTTACAGAAAACATGGATAGCATAGATTTTCATGCCCACTTATCGAAAAAGGATAAGAGAGAAGTGCCAGAGAAATTTTAAAGCCACCCACAGGCAAAGAACTATCATTGTATTATATACAACACAAGTGAAATATTTTGGAAAAAAATATTTAAGTCAAACTAGATGCCATTTTGTAACCGTGCTTGTGCCATTCCTAAGATAATGATCAGTATGATACTTGCCTTTGAGTTTCATAGGAGAAAAACGAGAAAAGATTTCTGAATTAATTTTAATCATGATGAAACTCATTTCTTGGGATGAGTATGTTTGTACAAAGTATGTTTGTACAAAGTACAAATTATTCCTTTTTTTAGAAACCTTTTTTGTATCTTCCCATCACTGGATGTGATTTTGCTTATGGATGTCAGATGATTTTGCAGATAAGCTTATTGCATAAGGAGAAACAACGTAGAAGAAGGTACAAAGGTGAAAGGAGAAGCATTAATTGCTGAAGTAAAAGTGATGAGAATTCTGCAGGAAGGTATACAGGAAGGGAATATGTACACGGGCCTTTCAATAAGGCAAAAAAACCCTATGAATTTAAGAGAGGCATACTGAAGTAACAAGGTATTTAGAAAGGGAATGTCATGCTAAATAATTATTCTGAAATAAATATAGGACAATGAGAAAAGTAAACATCACACCTGAAAAAANAGACAGGAGACAGGTCTATGTTTAACCTCTCCTGAAATGAAAAGCAAGTGACAGGTTATAGTGATGCTGTGAAGCAGATCTCAAAGGCGTCCCTACTTCCCTTGCCCTTGCACTTGCAGGGACTTTGGGACAGTGTAGTTGAACTACACTGGAGAGAGTCTAAATAGGATCAGACATCCTCATCCCTAAAAAAATTGAAATCTTAACTGAAAGCCTTTGAGGATCTTCATTTTTCTACGGGTTGAGTTTGAGATGACTATGATGTATCTGACAAATGACTAACTAAAATAGATCAAATTAACTCTTTGCGTTAAGGACAACTCCATACTTAAAATATTTGCAAAATCTTATCTGAGGAGGAAAATTTATCTGATTTGACTGTAAGGCACAATGGCACTGACAGCCAAGTTAAGGGAGATCATTAAAAGGGAATCATACAACAGTTCTTATGGACCATAAGCCTACAGGGTGATAAAGGACTTTCTCACAAAGCAAATTACCTGTTGACCTCAGTACGGCTAAGTGATAAGAAAGTAAAAATATGGCTGCAGTTCACGAACACAGGTTTGTAACAGACAGGACATGAAGTCACCATGGAATAAGGACTTGCCAGTTAAAGATAAAAGCAGAAAGGATTGCATTGATATGGAGAAAAGGAGGGAAGAGAGAGAAAATAAGCAATTAAAAGACAAACAAGCTCTATAAATACAAACCATGAAGTAATAGAAGTGAACCATTTTTAAAAAGAGAAAATTATTTTTTAGATGTGTAAAATAAATAATCAGTGAATCTCATTTCACTCCAGCCATAGGGCAGAAGTATAATTTAGTGGTAATTAAAAGAACACAAAAGCAGAAAATACTTGTCTCCCAGCCAATCGTCTTTACCAATAAGGTATGTGTATGGTACCTTGGAAAATGGATTTTTTCACAAATTCCATGACTCATCTCTATCCCTGAGGTGTGAAAGAGCATGGAGAAAGAAAAATGTTTCTTTATATTGATTACAGTGATAGAGGAAAGGGAAATAATAACATTGTACTAAACAAGCCCAAGAAGTGATTTCCATTAGATAGCTGAAATAGCATTGCTATATACTGTATTGCACCAGGTCTGCCACACAGCTGTGTGAAAGTGCTGAATGTTTCAAAGAGGTTGAATAGAAGCACTAGACTTTGAAGTTGTTAATTATTTTCATTCAGAAGGCACCTAGAGATTAAATATTTCTTGGAGATGAGTGCATGAAAACCAACATGCTTTTAGTAAATGTAGATGAGGTTCTCATTGCATAGTGAATGACAGTGGTAGATTTCTATCCCACATAAGACAGCTCAACATTTCCACAAGAAAATGAACATTTTGGAATCAGAGTAGTTCCCAAAGGTTTTGCAAAAGTGGATCTTTTTCACTGTTGGAGGGACACAGACAAATTCCTTCTTTTTCAGTTATTTTATCCAACTTTAATGGCTGTGGATGCTTTGCAATGAAAGGACATGAGCCTATATGCTGAGGTTATATTCTGTGGCTTCCTGATCCTTTTCTGATTTGTCTTTCAATCTCTTGGCTAACAGTCTAGAAATTGTTTTGTAGCTGCATTTCTCAGCTGCATACTACTTCATTCTGCCTTCAGTAGGAAAGCACTTTTCCAGGCCTCTGTGTGTCAGCTCTGGTGGAAATCTTGAATTGCTTATTGGTCTAATCAATCCTGCTCTCTGCCTTGTCTCCATGGCAACTTTCAAAATGACTGGCTGCTGTCAGTAGTAATTCCATTATTTCTCTCTGTCTTGTGACAATCTGTTGACTACACTAAGTGCACGTCACCTCAAAGTGGTAATAAGTGCTGCATTACTTTGTTAAATGGTTGGTTTGGCATATGTTTTCCAAGCAGACTTGACAAACTTCCCAGGTACACTCCTTTACAATTCTTCAATCTCTGGATTGATTGATTTTCACCAAAAATTCACTTGGTAAGCATGTCCTTTAAGTTTCTAAAGAACAGTTTCAGCATACAGAAGGATATGGATTTCTGTCCGGTAATGTTTGTCTTAATATCTGATGAAGAAATTAAATTATAAGTGTTAGCATCTAAGACTTCATTAGCTCTTCTCCTGATCTTTGCTAATTACATATTAGTTAGTTCTTTCCAAGTGAGCTATGTATTGTTTTTCTTGATCTCTAAGAACACTGATTTCCTGATGTTTCCCTCAGATCTAGTTGCCGTTATTCGTATTTGACATAAGCTTTATTCTTGTGACTGTGAACACCAGTGTTTTCCAGATCATTATATGCTATTAAATAGAACAGTTTTGAATCAATGCAGAAATATGAGATTTGAAGGTCAGATAATATTTGTACAAATCTTAACTTCACATAATAGAACCTTTATCTAGAGTAAAAAAAATGCTACTCCATACAGGTACACAGCAAAGAGATTTATTTTTTTTTTTTAATGTATGTAAAGGCTTCCTGAACTAGTGTGGTGCTTTGTCAGTTCATAAAAACACAGACTTCACTATTTAAAGTAGAAATGTATAATAAGTTTGACAGTAGAATCTTATATCTGGGGAAGAATCTCTCTTTTAAAGATTTTTGCTCAATTTGCAATGTTTTTTGCAATTTGTGATGTTTGTATTTTTCTAAGGTAACTGCTTTGTATTACTTTTGGAGATCACTATTAGAGAAAACATTCCGAAATCACTGATATTTTTTCCCAGTATACTTCTTTTTATGTGTGCTTTGCTGAAATTCTCTTTTCTAATTAGTCTGTTCAGCCAGCAATCTCAAGGCTCGTAGTTGTAAAGGAGAAGGAAGCACTGTCAATGCCAATAAGCAAATAATGAGCATGGTAAAATGACTGGATTATGTTTTCTCTTTTCTTAATCAAGTCACCAAAACAAAACAAAACAAAACCAAAACAAGAAAGTGTTTTGAAGCAGCACTTTGTGGTGTTGTATTGTAAATTGTATTCTGTTAAGAAAAATAATACTACTGTTTATCTGGAAATGCATTACAAAACATTTAGACAGGCAATTCTAAAACTTAGCTTTATAATAAAGCTTCAGCTTTGTCTACATCATCTTTGAAATGCATCTTTTGGTGTACCTGTTTTTGTACTTCAATCTGTTCATAAGTGAGAAATTTACTTCCACAAGGGAGAATTCATACAGTATCAATTCCCTAGCTGTGTAAATCATTGCAGTATCATCATCTCTTTGATTTTTTAATTATTTTTTTTTTTTCATTATACTGAGATTTCTGACTTGTGGGCAGGAGGAAAATTTCATATTAAATGGAATAATTCAGTAACAGAATGGTCATTTATTTTCACTCCATCAGTTTTGATCTAGCTGACCATTGTTTATTGCTTGGAAGATGTTGAGGAGTATATGTGCAGGACACTACAGAGCAGGCAGTAGATTGTGTACCGCTGTTCATCCTGATCTTACAATCTTGTAGAAGAGGCCACAGGTTCACTGACTGTAAACAGAACGGTTTTCTTGCTCAGTGAACATGGTGCCTTCCTTCATATTGAGTATGAGCTATCTCAGATAGGCAGAAGCTTTCTAATACAGACAGACCTTTGAAGAGAAATGATGAGGACTCTGATTTTCTACTATCTGTTGTGTGCTCAGACAATTATTATTTTCAGTATAAAAATTCTTCACATAAACAGTCAAGCAAAACTTCAGTTCTGAGGAAGCCTTTGGCATTACACCTATCAATTAAAATCTGTATTCTAGATAACACGGTACAATCAGGTTTTGATTTGCACTCTATGTATGTGTAACTTTATTTACCCTGAATGTGCAATATAGAAGAGGAACGTAGAATATTTATTAATAACATATTTAAATAAGTTTACATTTCTTTTTGCTGTAACTTTCTTGTATTGGACTTTAGCTTCAAGGTATCCAGTTCTAATTTAAAAAAATTATCTTGACTACACACATCATCCTGCAATACATTCTTGAAAGCAATTGGACCTGAACACAAAAATAAATCATTAAACAGAACGTTGTGTCAAAGATTTGCTGTACAGAAAGAGCTCAGTTCACATCTACCAGCTCAAATAAAGCTTAATAATGTGCAACTGTTCTAGCAGGTGTGCTTGTCTATTGTGACAGACTAATGGTGCTTTGCTTTGTAACTCCTGAACATCAGTCCTAAAGAAGAAGACAACTTCGGTTCGCTTCATGTGTGCTCTGGCTCTATTGCTTTCTTCCAGTAATTTTGAGTATTTTGCTGGCCACTGCTGAAATTCTTGGGGCATGGAGCATTTGCAATCTCTTCCTGCTTCCTTTTTGTGTACTTGAAACGCCTAACATTTGTTAGTAGATCGTGGATCCATTCCTATATGCTGACTATATCACATACCTAAAAGGGAAAAAAAATCTTTTAACAGAATGATAGGGTGAAAGTCTTAAGTGATAAAGTTACAGTGGTTTAGTAAAATAACTTACGAAATGAAGCACAATTTTGAAATAGTATTTTTCCAAGTATTCATGAATTTACAGATATTCTTGTTTTGTTTAAGCAATAATATGGTTTGGATAAGAAGTAATTTTAAATTATTCATCTAACAAACTGTAACTGTGTGGGATCTTTTAAAAATTATATTCAAATTGCCTGTTGGACCCTTTAAGGAAGTAGGGTTAGAAGTCTGAATTTACTTTCATAGAAATCATTTTGTTTTCCTGTTCACATTAGATGTTTATCACTGGCATCAGCCTAAATTTAAATAAACATGCATGCTGGTGTCAGGGTTATTGTTTCTCTTGTTTTTTTTGTATTCATGTTGTTCAGTTTGACTTCTGTTCATGAGCTCATGTGCCTTTTGTCCATATGGTTAATAGGATTTGGTTTGAGCCTTTGCAGCTTTCCACAGTTCATTGCTTAAATCACATAAAACTTGCAGCTACTGAGGGGTTGCAGTACACCTTTGGTTATGCACTAAGCCCATTCCATATCTCCACAGAGTCTTGTTCTCATAGTAATCTCTGGTGTTGTAAATTTTCTCTGATTTAAGTTTGTACTGTGAAAACAATAGCTTTCCATGTGTCGTAGTTTATGGTCAGGGCAGCCCCTAAGACCTAACAGACGCTCTCTGTTAACCCCCCTCCCTCCCCAAAGGGGAAGAGAAAGGAATAAGGGAGAGAGACTTAGTGATTAGAAAAGAAACTAGAACAGCTTTAATGAAAATAATNCTATGAAGCTTTTTAAATGGCATTTTTCTCTTGTTTCACTGTGTTCTAGGAATGGAGGGCTCAATTCAATTACCATTGGAGATAGCCCTAGGTTTTGCAATTCTGGCATAGCAGGTAGGATATGGGACCTCAAAGAGACTCATCCTGGGGTGCAACCTGTAGTCCAGGCAGGATTACCCAAAGGCCTCACAAATGGCAGTTACCCTCAGCAGAGGGACTGGTAACACATGGTCACCTTTACAGTAGTTATTTTTGAATTAAGTATTGTGAGAAGATGGCATGAAAAAAAAAGAACTGCCATATTGTATCTGACTGTCCTGCCCCTGACAATTGCCAAAGGGAAATGATCAGAAAGGAAGGATCTGAACAAGGCAAGTGCACATTACCTACAATGAGCCCACAGTACTTTTCAGAAACAGTGTGGTTCTGTAGGTTTATTTAGTAATCTCAGTGCATTTTCCTCAGCTGAAACCATGTACACATTTAGCAATTGCAGAATGGTTTCACAAGGATGTCAACAACTCAGTCATGTACAAAAAGCCCCTTTCTTTTGTCTGCATGCAACTTCACTCTGTCACTTCATCTGCTGCTCCTGTTTGCTTTAATTCACCCTGCCTATGCTATCCAGCATTTTAGAGTTTTCCCATTCACCCCCTCAGCTCTGTCTTTTCTGGACCAAACAGTTCTGACAGGTGTCCTTGTGCCCTATGACATTCATGGAATCATGATGTCATAGAATGGTTTTGGTTGAAAGGGACCTTTAAAGGTCATCTTGTCCAACCCTCCTGCAGTGAGCAGGAACATCTTTAACTGGATTAAGTTGCTCAGAGCCCTTTCCAATCTGACCTTGAATGTTTCTAGGAATGAGTCTTCTTTGCATGTGGCTGTCTCTGCTGTCCTTCTCTGCCTTTCCAATTCTTCTTGTACCCTTTTAACAAAGAGGAACTAGAGATGTTCACAATATTCAAGATACAGGTGAACCACTGCTGTTTATTGCCCAGTCATTCAGTCTCGTAAAGTCTTCTACAGTTCTCCCTAATTGACCGCTTTCTGTAATACTTTCATTTAGTATCATTAGCAACTTCCATTGCCTCCTGTGATCCAGAAAACGGAATAAGCAGTACTGAATGTGTTAAGCACCCCAGCTATCGCAGGAAACCTGTCAGTGATCTCTATAGGAAGAGCTTACTCTCTGTACCATTTTTTTTTTGTTGTTCTATTTTATGTTATTAGTCACTCACAATGGGATTTCCCATACTATGTAACACCTCTCTAGTTTGCCCAAATTCTTTCAATGAAGAACTTTAGAAAGGCTTTGGCACATGCTGCTACAGCATCCTTGTATCCAGGTTGGGACATTACGTTCCAGATGAGTGGTCTGTTCTAGAGGGATGGAAAACCTGATGTGTCATCAGACCAGGTGTGTATCATGTGCCCTTGTCATGTTTAATTCTTCATCAGATTGAAGGCACTCTCATCATGTCTGTGGAGGACAACAAGTTGTGGAGGAGGGGGCTGTCAGTGACCTCATGAAACTAAGAAGATAACTTAGTCTTGAGCCTGAGATGGACAAACTCCTGCCGTTGGTACATTCTGGACACTTGTTGGCTGCAGAGAAGCACTGATGAAGCTTACCTGAAGGTCCTGGTAGACAGCCACCTGAATGTGAGTTGACAGGATGCCTTGGTAGCCGACAGCATCCTGGGTTGCCTTAGTAGCAGCACAGACAGTAGACTGAGGGAGAAGTTTGTTCACTTTTATTCAATGCTCATTAGATTATGTCTAGACTACCATGCACAGGTTTTGGGGACACCTCAATACAGGAAAGACATTGACAAACTGGGCCAAATTCAGCAGAGGGGGATCCAGGCTGGTCAATGGCAGGAACATTTGCTCTATGAGGAGAGGTTGAGAAATGAGACTTGTTCAGCCTGGAAAAGAAATTATTTAGGGGGACCTAGCAGCCACCTTCTTCTGTCTGTGAAGAAGTTGCCAAGAAGAGCAAGGCAGGCTCTTTTGCTGAGGTCTATTTTGCAAAGGGAAAAAAAAGTTCACTGTAATGTAATTTAGCAGTGGAAAAGATTGCCTGGAGATGCTGTAGGTTCTACATTCTTGGAGGTTTCAAGAGCCAGCTGAACAACCTGGTCTTGAAGTCTGATCATCTGACTGAAGCAGATCATCCTGATCTGCTCCTTTAGTTTTACATAACTAAAGAACAAGTAAAAATAATGTCATTTTTCTAAGGGTTTCTAGTTTGGAATAAATCCTTCTCCCCTGCACTGTAGGAGTATTGTTTCATCTTCTTTTCAAAAGGAAAAAAAAAAAAAAAAAATCAACTCTATCATAAATGCTACATACTCTGCATAATTGTTTTGTACTGAATTTATATATACAGATATTTCTGCTGAAAATAATGTACAAATAAATCTCCAGTGATTCCTTATACAAAACTGAAAAGGTATAGTAAAAGCTTGGATGTTTTCATGTCAAGGGCAATTTCTAGTACTGGATATTTATACTCTTCTTTCCAGAGGTTTTGAATAACTTTGCGATTATGTAGCTTTTCCCTGATGAGCTTGTTTGTTGGAATATTTATTCTGCATCTCAGATGTAATTCATCTTACCTAATTTAGGTACCTGAGAAGGTAGTAATTTAGTTTAAAATAGTTGCCTAGGCACCCACTACAGGTAATAGAGATGATTCCTCCTCTCCCCAAACGTGAGTCATTCTGTCTGCCTTAGAGGTTTGTCTTGTGATAGAATTAATCACTCTGCAGAAGCACCTATTTTACCCTACTAACTAGGAGGAGACTATAGGCAGGTAGCTTGTATTGGACAATGAGTTTTATATGCTTATTTTGCAAATCTCTACATCCAGACTTATTCTATATTTTGTTTCTCTTCCTAAACATCGCTGAAACACCTTGTAAGAAAAGAAGTGCACCAAATGGAAAAAGAAGTTAATCTTAAATTCCTTAGATCTGTCTTATGGCCATGGGTAGCTGATGCAAATTTCCATTTCTGCATAGTATGTTGGAATGTATCCCAGCTGGATCCTGAAGTGCAGATATGTACCTGAGCACGATGACTCGTTTGAACCACTAAATCAATAACACAGGTCTCTCTTTTTTTCTAGATTTTTTTTCTAGATGGTATGTTTTCAGGGGGTGGTGAAGTGGTGGTGCTGGGTTTTTGTTAGGAGGATTTTGTGTGTGCGTTTTTCATCTTTCCCATCACTGGGTATCTCACAGGAAACATTACTTCCCTACTTACTTAAGTCCTGGAGTCTAGTGACCACCTCAGAGTTGTCAACAAAAGACAGTGAAGGGACATTTCATCTTGAGCCATGGGATTCTTTCAATATACTAAGAGCTAAATTACTGCAGAAAGTGCTTACACTTCTATTAAGCTTACTTTTGTCTTTTCTTTTGTAAGCAATAATAAGAATCATAGGTTCATCCACATGCACTATCTCTATTTCATAGATATTGTTGGCAGACTATGTGGAAATGGTAGAAGTGATGTGTAAGTCTCCAAATTTCCTTTTCTTTTGCTTCTTTTTCTTGATTACTACCTAGTCCGAACAGATAGATGTTGGATACATGCCTCTTTTCTTCTCCCTTGGAGATACATGAGTCCTCTTCAGGACAGGTCAGATACATGAGTTTGTATCCACTTAAATCAGATGATATCTCAGGTATTACTGCTTTTCTTTCAGAAAGTAATTGAAAGAAAGTTCTTTTCTCCTAGAAGTGGAACTGAGCATACTTCACAGAAAAGTCATGTAATTCCTAAGTCCATCTTGAACTCATGGACTAAAGGTGATGGTGATAATAATGCTTAGTTTTCAAAGACTGCCTGTAGCTGAACAATGAAAGCAATACTGGATCTGCTCAATATATAGAATGTATCAGATGGTTTAAGGTGTAAGACAGGAAACAGCCATCTGTGTAGTTCAGATTTATCTTTGGTGGTAGAAATGTAGTAACTGTTAAGTCAAGAGGATTCATTAGAATAACTTCTTTTGGGGTTGTATATTCAAACATCTGTAGCAAATTCTAACAATAAAGGAAATGGATAATTCTAACAATAAAGGAAATGGATAATCCTCAATACAGCAAATGTGAATAGTTATTTCTAGATTTGTACAGTCTTTGCATATAGTATTATCATTTCGTAAATCTTGCAGATGTTTTCAACTCATTAAACAATTATTTTTTGCCTATTTTAAATGAGTCAGAGAGCGAGCCCGGCAGACCTC
>VWZY01004348.1:0-37133 GCA_013399075.1 Chloroceryle aenea
ACTCACATAGAGAGCAGCTTCACCACCTTGCTTTGTCAGTCTGTCCTTCCTAACAAGTACATAGTTGTCCATTTCCACATTCCAGTCCTGTGAGCTTGTCATGGTTTAGGGTCAGGGCAGCCCCTTAGACCTATAACAGACCCTCTCAGTTAACCACCCTCCCTCCCCAAAGAGATAGAGAAAGGGAATAAGGGAAAGTCACATCAATTGGAAAAGGAAACTAGAACAGCTTTAATGAAAATGAAAATAATAAAAATGGAAAATATACAAATGTATAGAAAACCAGTATCAAACTCAGACCCNTATCAAACTCAGGCCCCCCCGGTGGCGATTACATCACCATCACCACTAATGCTGTGGAGCAGGCACTGGGAGAGTACCAGGCTGGACCCAGCAACAGATGGGAACTGTATTCAGGAGCTGGATTCTGGTACTGGATTCAGGAACACACCGATTGGGATTGAAAGCAGAATTGACAGAGTCTTTCTCAGATGCTCTGAGGAAGAAACCACAGGAGGACCCAAGCAAAGCTGGTAAAGTGGGCAAAGAGGAGCAAGACCCTCATGATCCATCGGCTTTATACCGAATATGACATATATGGGCTGGAATAGCTAGTTAGTCATTTTAAGGTCACCTGTCATGTACAGTCCTCCCTGCAGGTGCGGCCTTTTACTTTCTGCACCTCCCAACATGGCACACAAGATCCAGCAGTGGCCTTGGCCTGCACACCAGTCCTTGGTAGTAACTCTAAACATGGGGAGTTATCACTGCTGGCAGCAGACACTGTCTGTGAGAACAGGCTGATAACTTCAGACAGTGCAGTGAGTTAGAAGAACTGAGCTGAAAAGTAAAATCACTGAACAGCATTAGTTCTGATCCCAGACCAGGACCATATGTGCAGTCTGTTGTCCTTCACTGGACTTGTGCCAGTATGTTCATGTCTTTCTTGGGCTGGGGAGCCAGAAATGTACAAGCCTCATGAGGGCTGACTAGAGGGAAATGGATCACCTTCTCTGCTATCCTAATGCAACCCCAGCATAATAATACAGTTGTATAAATAGTATATAAGGATACATGCAGAAATTATATAAAAACTACAGTGGTACAATGTAGGGGCAGAAGACTGTGAAGTGGGTAGGATTAGAAACAGTGTAATCTGCTTTGATACTGAAAAACATGTAATTGTGTAACCATATCCTATCCACTTTCAATTTGTTGTAGTAACTTGGTTTTGCAGGCTGTCCTCATGGATTAGGCTGAAAAGGACCCAGTCCTCCTGCAGATGTAAATGATGTTTGTGTTCCACCTGTGATATGTACTTGTAGAAAGAGGTAACTTCTAAGAAAGCAAAGACATTCCTTTTACCAGGTCAAATATAACCAGGTAATTGCACATGGAGTAGGAAGGGACTATGTGTTATTTGGGGAACAGTGAAATCAGCTGGTTTCCAATTTCTTTCACAGTTCATTTCTCTGTAGCTGTGGTACAAGCAAGAGCCAACCAATATCATCAACTACCAGTAGGAAGTCTCCACACTAGTCCTTACACTTGTCACGTGGTAAAGTTGCAACTGAACCTACAAGGAAGAATTAACAGGAAAAATCTAATTCGTGTTCAAAGGTAAACTTTGACAAATGATGAATAGTAAACATGGAAGTAAACCATACTTTTCCTTATGTTGTGTATTATTTAACTTCATCCTGTTTGTTGTGGTTTTGGGGTTTGGTTTTTGGTNCTGTTTCTGCAGTTATGCAGGCAAGGAACAAGTACAGAGTTACCTTTAGCAGAACTGTGTTTTGAATGCCAGCTGTCTATGTAGCTGGTCAAGACCAACTACTCTTGAAGTGTTTGTTTTAGTTTATATTTGATATTTGATGAGTACATTGCCTAGAAGTATGGGTTTCACTTTCAAGAACAAAAAAGTAGGTACTAAATGCAGTAGAGCAGATGTATTTTTCTTAGCCATGGATTTGGCAAGGCCTTGTGTCACATTTGACTTGAGGCAAAACAGGATCTGCTACCTAATGGGTCCCTGGGTGATTGTGTCCCCAGCAGGGTACCCTGGTAAGAATGCTTCCCTCTCCAGCCCTCACCCACCCAACTGTTCAAAAACACAGTAAAAACTGTACAGTAGCTATACTATTATTCATCAATAAATGACCATAAAATAAAGTGATAAAACCAAACTTATGAATTACTGTAACTTCAGCTCCTTCTTTCTCCTCTTCCTTTTAAAAACAACCTTCTAATTCTTGTGAAGTTGGACTATTTTTAAAGAGGTGCCAGCAGTGTGGCTGCTGGGGATCAGCTGTACTCTGCTGTGGATTGTTGCAGAGCTGTCTGGAACTGGGTCTGTCTGGCATGAGGCAGTCCCAACTCCTCCTCACAGAACCTGGCCACCAACACCCAGTGCAGTGACATAGTGGCATGATGCTGATTTTCTCCCAGTAAACAGCTGTCACTTTGCCTTGGGCCAGGCAAATCAACAAATCCTTTTAGGAAGAAAACAGATATCCTTCACATGTGAGAAAAACTGTTGGTGCTTTTCTCTTATGGTTAAACCAGTATTACATAATAACTACTTTAGAAAGCCCTGGATATAGGGCCGGGTTGGGTAGGGAGTTTGGGAGGGCATAGGGAATTAGTTATAAAAACCTTTAGGTACTCTGATTATTATGTAATAACTAATACTCCAACTGCATCTCTTAGAGGAAGAGCAGAGGTGAAACCTGACAGTGCCTTCCTTTCTTCCTCCCCCACAGCTGGCCTCAGCTGGTCTGTTTGTGCTGTGTATCTGTCACGGGTGTTTTTGATACGGTATATGGAGGTGGCTTCTCCACTGAAAATTCAGCTACAGAAATACTACAATAGAGGAAGCTAGAAATACACCTGATACACTGGATCCTCTGTAGCCTTGGCTCCAAAACCCTGGAGACTGACCTTGAGTGTCAGTCAGTGCTTTCAACCACAGGCTCCAGTTGAAGCCAAGGGCTCAACTGGCCCAAGGGCTACCTCACATACTATCTCCCATGCAAAGGCTTATCAGTGCTTAGGCCTCCAGCTGAAATAGTTATTCTTTAATGTTACTTGAGCAGTCAGACTCTAACTTGGAATATGCATTCTCCAGAAAATTGCAAGGGCTAGGAGAGCTTGTGTTTCTTACATGTTAACTGGTGGGAATATGGCTCTTATTGACATTGGGATATGATGTCCATCTTATTCCCCAAAAACAGTTTCTGTGACCAAGGCCCTTTGTACTGTGAGTGTTCAGGGCCTTTACCCTTTCCCTGTTTAATCTGTTTGGAAATGGTAGTGCTGCCTTGCCACCCTTGAGATGATTCCTACAGTACTGGAATGGCAGCAGTACATGGGTCAAACGCTGGATTAGACTCAGGGCTAACCGCTTTTATCATAGCTCTCACAGACAAAGTAAAACAAGGTGATAAACAGCAAAACAACTTCTGTTGTATATATGTTAGTAAGTAAGGCAAAAGAATCCTAACTAGCTAAACTTTTAAATACTTGCTAAACTTCAGTGTGTGAGTAGTGACAATGATATGATGACACTGCGTTGAATGAACAGTGCCTCTGTTTAGCTGGATTGGAGCCTTCAAGTTGCAGAATTATTTACAAGCTGCACATAAGAAAAATCAATTAAAAATATGAAATGTTAAGAAAGTGAAAACTTTCCAGTGTGAGTGATCAACAACTTGTAGGTTAATGCGGAGGTGGATGACAAATGCTTATTTCAATATGCTGTAGCTTGAATGTTTTAGCGTTTTTTAATAGTCTTGTTTGGGGAAGATAGGAAAATGGGGTTTACATCACTTTCCAGTATATTCTAAACTCCTGTCTCTCTTTCTCCTTGGCAGATGGATGCCTTCTAGCCAACCAGTGAGTCCTGCTGCTGCGTGTCTGGCAGCATCTCTGAATGATCACATGACTCTTGATATGGATGCAGTCCTGTCAGACTTTGTTCGGTCCACAGGGGCAGAACCGGGTCTGGCAAGAGACTTACTAGAAGGTAAGCTTTCAGGACACAAGTTCTGATCGCTGCTTCCTTAAAGCAAGAACCAGTCATAAAAAGACAACTTTAATATGCTTTAAGAAATTGTGTGTTAAAGTAACTACTGAAGAGCCACAGCAGAATTAAATGTATATATCAGGGTATATATCTCCTTTTTGCAAGAGCAATTTCATTTTATTGTATGTATGCTGAAAGTTTTATATTTCCTGTGTTACTTTTTTACTTTGGGTTTTTTCATTAATAAGGAATGATGTCTTATTAACACAGAAGTGCACACAATTTTGTATCATTTCCTAAGTCATCCTTGTTACATAGAGTAAAACCTTAAAATACCCAGGTATGAATACCATCATGTGCTTTCTATATTTTAAGAGACCTCTGCTTTCTCTGACTGATTTGATCAACCTGTCTAGAGTCTGTCTTTGTATTTTTGCAAAAGAATATGAGGAAGTCAGGACCGATTGTCAGTTATTGTGCTGACAGAGTGTTGCCAGAATTTGAAAAAGTGTTCCTACCTTTCAGAGGTTGTTCAGAAGAGTTACTTACCTTGTTTCCCTTCCTGTACTTTTTCCTTGCTATAAAGGGTAATGCTTCCAAATAAATATAGAATAGTATTTTTTGTGTTGTACATCTAATTTCTGTAGACAAATAAATTCGCACTGTACATATTAACAGCAATATGCAGTTTAATTATTCTGAACAGGCTAGTAGACATGTTCATCTAGCCCAAATTATTTCCTCCTACACAGGAATTTATCAAAGTAAAAGTACTGTCGCTAGTTCTGGAAAAATATGCTCACAGAAACATTTTGGCACATGTAATTGTAGCTGCTTTTGGTGTAACAGCTTCTAACACTGGCCATATCTTGTGCTGAGGGACAGTAATTGATCCAGTTGTTTCTTATTTGTTTAAAAAAAAAAGACATAGAAGGAATTGCTACCCTCACGCCACTATGACTGCTCTGGGCTCTGTGAGCAGAACTGAAACACATGAAGTAACTAAAAAATATTCAAAAGAGCACCCCTCCCCAGCATGGTGCACAAGACTATAGAAAATGTCTCGGAAAGGCGATGTCTGTATATTTTCAGGTCAGAATTTGAGGTGCGCACAAATAGTTTTGAGAAGTTTCAAGATTAGGATTTTGTTTATAGCTCCTCAGTTTGTTTGTAGTTGTGTGTCCTCCCCTCCCCCCCCCGAAAGCTTGCTTATATAGACCGTCATTTCTGTATAATCACAAGTTTTGATCAGTTCTTTTAGGATCTTTTTTCTAGGGTCTTTTCTAGGCCCTTCTCTCTTTCTGATCTGCTCACAGATTCTGTTCTTATAACTTGCTCAGAATGAATGTTCATACCCTGCTTCTGTGGGGTATAGGCATTGTTTTGGGATCCATTTCTAATACTGTTTCTTCTTCATTTTTGGGGGGAACTTTGTTGAATTTCACTATCTTGTAGACAATCAAGGACACTAGTTTCTGCTTTTTCGTCCAATTATTTTAATATTTTTTTTGCTTTGATTGTCCTGTGCAAGCATCAGGACAGTATTGTGCACAATATGTGGTGTACTTCCTGGGAACGAAAGGGCAAGTTACACACTGACTGTTGTACAAATAGCTAAAAAGTCTATACATTAAATATAGATTTTCTAACTTGCCAGAAACTGTCCTAAGTATTGGCTCTGTTGATGTTTCTATACTCTGCTGGTCCTGCTGATAAAAATCACTGCAGTTGTCTTCTGTTGAACTTTCTACTGAGCACAGCTACTTGTCACACTGAAGCATTCTGCTTGTTGAGTTTCAAGTATATCTTCAGAAAGCATCTATTCGTGACTTGAAATTAAGATACAAAGAAATTAAAAAAAAATAATTATTTTTCTATCTAATTTTGATAAGCTAAACATGTTGAGCTCATGGTCTCACTTTCTGTCACTATATTTTCCCTATCCTTCAAAAGAATGTATACAGAAATGTTTTGGCTATTTTGGTGTATATCTTTCCAGCGCACAGATTGTCTTTTTGCAGTTCCATTGTATATACTGCTGTTTGCACCTTTGGCCAGGTTTGCTTTAGTATTGCACAGGGAGCTTGTGGTCAAGTCTGTGCTCAGTTTGACGTTTCAAAGTTACCAGTTTTAGAATTCTGTGCAGCTGCTTAACTGTTAAGGAGTGTAAATTTCACAGGTTTAAAATCTTCAAGTCATTATTTCAGTGGTAAGACAACTTTGTCATGCACATCTGAAAATGGATGTGAAAGCAGACTTTTGAAGCTGCCTAAGAATTATACAAGAATATTTTTTTTCCTAGTACTGCCCAAGAAATTTTTTTTTCATGACATTGCTATGTCTATGTTTAGAAAAACCTTTTATCTGTCTAATCAGCCATTCACTGGTTGATAAAATTGCATTTGAAATTGCTTAGTTTGTGTTTGTCCAATGCACGATTTGTGTTTCATTCCTACTTTCCAAATACTACTTATTGAATCTGAAAAGCCAGTGATAGGTTACTTGCTATTTGCTATTTATGTGATACAGCTGTGGGAACTTACACATATGAACTTGGAGAAAGTAGAAGGAAAGGTATGTGGTGGCAGAAGGGTCTTAACCCTTAATAGCACATAAATATACACTTTAGTAAGTCATCTGTCTTAGTGTTTGAGTTTTCTTGAGTTTACTACTTATATACATCTCTTAAAGATACATAATCATATGAATATTTGAACCTTATTCTGCACTCTCATGAGCTATGGATGCTTAGTAACCCAGTTTAGTGGTAGCTTAGAATTTTAGCTTTATAGCTTTACTGCTTTAAAGTGTGAATATTCTCCTCTGCTCTTTCTGCTCCCAGCTGCTTTTTCTTGGTTGGTTGGTTGGTTTGTTTGTTTTTCTTGCTTGCTATTGACAATCCCAGTAACTGCATGCCCACTTCTAGGATGAGAACCCAAGGTAGTTGAGATCATGACAAAAATCCTTTTCTAGAGCATCTTAGTTCAGGAGGCTCTCATCTACCCTTCTTTGTACTAGTATAATTTTTTTTTCCTGTGCCCACAGTGTGTCTGCATGCCTGAGTAATAGCTGAGTGAGCTATTTCTGGGCTGAATTCTCCAGATGATTTGTCTCCACATGAGTATCTGTCTTCCATTAGAAGCTGCAGTACTTTTGCTCTGTTAGTTTCTGGCAGTGTCTTGTGCATAGAACACTTCATGCTTGGTTCAGGTTGACTGTTCTTCTTGCTACCTTTCTGTATCTTTTATACTGAAGGGCTTTTTCTTCCTCTACTCATCACTCCTTGCTTTCTTTGTGAGCATGCTGTCCTAGACTACCTAGACTGCATCCATCTTTCTTTTCAGTTGAAAGAACAGCTTTCTACCAGCCCTGTCAAAATTCTTAGCTACTGTTACAGATGAATTATTAAAATGGGAAGCACAGTTCTTTCATCTTCCTTATTATTTCAAGACTTAGCAGTGTTCATCTTTGTTGTTTAGGGCTCCAGGGAAGACACTTGGTTGATAGCTATTTGCACCTCCATCCCTAAACTTGCAGAGACTTTAAAGTGAACACCCAGCAGGAATTACCTTTTGAGAGCCTGCATATCTACAGATAAGTGTCCTAAAATTCATGGCAACTCCAAGACATTGTAAATCCTTATGTTTTATGTTAATAATTACAAGCCAATCAAAGAATGATGGGTATCTCACTGTGTAAATAAAAGGACATCAAAACCTATTTGCTGACTACCAGATAATAAATAAAATCGCAGATTGCAGACAATATATGAGCACCACATATGTCAACAAATTATAGAGTGGAGAATGACTCTGACAGTTGCTGGGCTGTCCAAGTAGCGTTTGACCTGGGGGACATGGAAACTGGATCTGACCTTAAACAGCATGATGGTTTGGGAAACAGAGAAGCTTGTAGCAGATCACTTTGTAACAGAAACATCTGCTACAGACTTGCAGACCCGAGCTGTCGTCTCTGTGCACTTTCATTCAGGAGGAAGGCAGACTGTAGAAGTCTGCCTCTCTTCCAAAAAAAAAAAAAAAAATCCACAACAGATTTATTCAATCAACCTAACTGAAAACAAGAGCAATACCATAACTGTAAATATTACTCTAAAAAACTTCCACATAATTTCTTGAGACAAAGGCTTCATTTTGAACTAGCAGTATCCAAGAGCACTTTGTGAAAATACCTGTATTTTCCTAAGTTTAAAAACACTTATTTAAAATTGCACTCAAATCTCACATTGAATCTTGTGCACCAGGACAAGATTATTACCAGTTCTTTTTCCCTGTATATTCTTACAAAATATATTCCTTCCTATTTTTAAACTTATAATTGTTGGTATAAATGGATTTTTTTTTAAAGTAAGGATAAAAAGTATGTGAAAAATATGTTATACTTTCAATTGTCCCTCTTGATTCCAGTTAAAAAAATAGAAATCAGTGATCTGAAATCTTTTTTTTACTCCTAATAAAGGCTGGGAGCATGCCTTTGCCATGTGCTATTACATTTATGAAAACAAAAGCAATTTAAAACATTTTCATGGCTACCTGGTATAAAACTCTAATATTGGACTTCTGTAGTCATGAAGATGCTTACAACTATTTAAAATTAATTATAAATTGTTTCTTAGAAATGCTATTTTCTGGCTCCATTTTTTTTATTATTTTTTTATTTTATTGTTCACCACTTTCTGATTTTTTACCTCGTTTGCATGCTCCCAAGAACTGAAAGCATGTTTCTCTATGTGAGATTATGTAGAGTAGGCATTACATTTGTTGAACTTTGCTGGGTCTCCATTTTAAAGTTATTTTTGTTTTGCATGTTTACTAATGAACTTTTCAGATTCCCTGTTGACCTTTTTTCACTGATACATGTTCTTTGAGATTTACTTACTTTCCCTAATGAGCCGACTATGGATAAAGGTATATTTACATTATATTTTTTAAACTGCTCCTTTATTGAAAAAGTTTAAATCAGTATCTGTCAGCTTTTGCTGATCTTTATTAGTGTATTCTTTAAATCAGTTCAAATTTATTTGAATTGGCTTATTATAAATGATGAAACATCAAAAGAAGCTCAAAAGAACTCAGTAGTTTTTCATTCCATGCATTCAGGTAGTTGTGCCCAAGGGAGGTAGGTACCTATTGTTTTGCCCATGGCTGCAAATTCTTGAGAAATCACTGTCTGGGACAGTTGTTTATCAGTCCCCTTGTGGAAGAAGGCAGCATGAACTCCTATGATTTTGTTGGAGAACGTGAAATTGTTACTTCATTTGCCCTTTGTGACCTGACTTCTTGAGTGCTGCATATGCCACTTATGTAGTTTTTGTGACTTTAGTTTTATGCTATGCTTTCAGTAAATGCTTTTCCTGAGATTAGATCTGATTGTTCTAGGAAATATTTACCATTATTCTCTTATTTGCTGATGTCAGTGCCTCAGTTTTCAAAAAGATTAATAGAGCATAAATTTCTGAATTTAAAGCATTGAAAGGAAATGCAAGAAGTGGAACTTTATTAGATAATTTTTCACTTTAAAACTTAAGGTATCAATAGCTGTGCAGAAGAACTGAAAGCAAGTAATGTAGGTATTATCACCATAAATTATATACTAAACTCCACCCCCTTTTCCCTCATTTGCAGTAAAAAAAAAAGTAAGGTATTTCTGATATAAGAACTAGATGAACAAGCAGAAGTTGGGGAGAGCTGAATGGAAGGTTTATTATCACTTTTTGCCTTTATTTTAGCTCGATGGAATGAAAATGTGTTAAGTTAGGGCCATCTTGATGCTACCACATTTCTATTAATTACCTAGAGTTTTGGTTTCCAGCCTTCACTTAATTTTGAGGATAACAGGAGAAGGACCAAGCAAACACACAAAAAAATCCTAACTTTATTTATGTCAAGGCCATGCTCAAGTGTTTAATATTGACAGAGCAATTTGGCAATAAAGGTGACCCAGGTTAATAAAACAACAATCTCAGCAAAATAGTTTGAAAAGCAGCCCATGCTCATAGGCTTGTGTATCACTGCTTTGTACAGGATGAAATTAGGATATGTATTAGATTAGTGTCACAGAAAAACATGAAATCAGCTGCAAGACTCTTCAGCTATCACCTTTTTATATGCATACATGTTAATGGCAGTCAGACCCAAAGGCACCTTGACACCAGTAGAAAGACTTTCTTGCTTCTCTAAGCTTTGGCAAAACCAGCATAATTTCTATTTATCTGTGTTTAATGTCCCACTTCTCCAAGCATGAGGAGGGCACGTCTTTTTTCCTTCTGGGTAGTCCAGGCTTTCACCTTGAATCTCCCATGCGTGGAATAGCAGAAATGCTTGAGTTGTTAAGTATATATAACCTACTTAAAATGTGGCCTAAGGCAGAAAGAAAACTGTTAAATAAAACAGTTTTATCTTTAAAAAAAATTATGCTGTATTTGGTTTACAGCGCCAGGGCTGTAGGTTTGCATGAACTTTGAAATTACTAATAAATCAGAAAACTTAGTTTTCAGGAAGCAGCAGGTGTGCAGGCCAAGACCACTGGAATATAGGGGGAAGGCACAGGTATTTTAAAATGCCGACAGCATATAGTCGACAATCAGGAACTGGAGGATTTGTGAAATTCCCTGGCAATAATAATAAAAGTGAAAAACAACAAAAAGAAAAGAAAACTCCAAATTGTACCAAAAAGAATGTTTTTAACTGAAAAACTGCCATATTACTTGTATAAATGGCTTCATTTATTTACATAAATGATGAAGGATTACAACATTGTATAAAAGTAATTGCTATCTATATCCAGCATTATATACTAATTAATCAAGGTATACATATTTCATCATTAATTTGGAAATCAGGAGATTGACTTTCCAGGCATGAAATGTATGCAGTAAAAGAGACTGACCCTGTGGAAAATGATAGAGATGTAGTAGAGAGATGTCTCCTTAAAGCATAGTGTATGGAAGCAGAATTTGAAGAAAAGCGTGTAATTAATGGAGATAAGAGTTAAATTTACGCTACTGTCATGTGGTTGAGTGTACAAAGCTAACTCCCCCAAAATAATCTCTTATTCTCTTCTCCCCCAGACAGTTCCTTTTTTAGTTGTCTTGTGGAAGGCTTGGCAAAGGGAAGAAGAAGCTGAGCTGCTAGCAATGTCTCGTTACACAGAGCTCAAAATTGTCATTTCCAGCTGTCTGTTCAGCTTTGAGTGACTTTGCATTCTAGCAGAAATTGAGGCAAATTAACTTGCTATGCTATTTTCCTTTGCAAACATGGACCAGAATTAAATCTTGTATTAAAACCTGTGGTCTAATTTTATCCTGGTTTGCATATAATTTTTTTCTGAAGGAATAAAGCTGGTCTTGACTTTCTATTCTTATCTTATGCCTGTTAATATTTGTTAATCTACTTCATGCAAAATAAGAAGTGACTGCATTTAAACTAATCTTTTGGATTGCTTTATTAGCAGTTGCTTTGTAAGAACAGACTTACATAGAAAAGAAGCTGATGGTAGTGGTAGACTTCATACCTTAAAAGATTGTCAAGTCTGGGGGATAAAAATTTCCATGTTTTTTTTTTTTAAATCATTATGCACTGGCTTAATGCCACAAAATGAGGATCATTTTTTGTTGGAGAAAGCTAACAATCAATCAACAATCTTGAAAGACTGAAGCTGCTTATCATTTTTCCAAATGTCTTTTTAGCATCATCACCTGGAATTCCTAACTTTAATACAATAGTTTTCCTAGAATTGTCAATGCTAGCAATAAGCAAACAAGTAAAAGAGCTTTTACAGTTGAAGGTAGAATTACTAGTTAGTTGTCACAATTTTTAATATTTGGAGAGAGTCCTATACAAAAAAACACACACAAAAAAATCCTATAAAATGGTCAAGCTAAAATGTCAGCACTCCTCTAGTTCAGAACAGTTAATTGTAACTTCACCAGCACATGGAACTGTAAACATACGCTGCATTAAAAAGAGAGAAATAAAGAAGTTAGCTTCAGATGAGATGTTTAAATAAAGGCTCTTGCAAAGATTTGGACAAGATACTAGAATGATTGAACAATGTATGAAGGTAATAATACTCCTTTCTGGTCCTAATAAAATTCAGGTTTTCATATAATTATTGGCAATTATGAATCCTCTCAACCAACATCTCTTAAAACATCATCCTTCCAGATAGATGCAGTATTCAGGAAGAATTTCTGTCAATGACAAAATATATTAACCATGCTCAGCTATTCATTTTTCTTGTGGCAAATGTGAACGTTTCCATTTCTAAAATATACAGGCTATTGGAGCATGGAAATCAACTTTAATCCTAGACAAGACAGAGCTGATGTCAATAGGAAAATGAAGAATTTCAAAGGCTTTCCTTTGTTTTGGGAGAGCTAAATCAGTCTTCAACATTCAGGCCTTTTTGAACTCCTTCTTTTTTTTTTTTCCCTGCAGTTGGCCCTTAAGTTGGGCTATCTTAGACACATCCTTGTTCATGAGGAGACCTTAATTTAATAGGAATCCCAATTATTTAAAATTTTTTCACCTAAGTGTAAATCTACACAGAAGTGTGAATCCAAGTAGATTAGCAGGAGTTCACCATAAACGGAACGTTACTTTCTGTGTTAGCTTCAAATAGAACTTACAGGTCTGTTACGTAGATCATGTCTTGATATTCAGTGCCTTCCTCAGATTGTTACTCTTCTCTACTTGGAAGTTAACATAAATCAAGAGGGGAATAAGTTGTCCCATAATGACTGTATTTCATTTGGTCAGACTGATAACAGGTCAAAATGATAAGACTTGTACTAGATTTATGCTATCAAACATTGTGAGGACTTGTCTTGTTCAGACCTAACTGTAAGACTCTGTTTCTCATTTCTCTCATCCTTTCAGCCAACACTTTCAGCTAAGAGCTCTTTTCTGTGTACTTGGAAGGAAGACATCATGATGTAGATTCATATTATTTTACTTTTTAACATGCACAGCAGCTCAAAATCAAAGCTGAAAGATGGCAAAGAAGAACATAGATGCAATAAGAGTCCTGGATATATATATTTTTTTTTGAAGTATGTTTTATAGCCTGCCAAATACTGCATTTGTCTCTGGTCATTTGTAATTGTCTCAGATTGTACATCCTTATAGACAGTTTTTGCCCTCATAAGGGGAAGGACTACATGAAACAAGCGTTCCTACTGAAAATTCCTGTTCCTGTTTAATTGATTTGCTACTGATCCACAGTATAGTCTCATGTAAAATGCTTGTCCTGCAAAATGCACTAAAAGGGGAGATGGTGTGCCTGCCACCTAACAGCTCATGCTTTGTATTTATGGGGTGGCTACCATGCCAAGAACACTTTTCCATATACTGGCATGAAGTATTTCAGTCTCAGAGGTATGTTCTCTGCAGTAGGTTTGAAGGAGTTAGAATAACCAGAACGAAGGAGTTAAAATTACTTTGTCAGCAAGACTTTTCCTGTTCTATGGGTGGGGACACTTTATTGAATTTAATTTAAATTTTTTATTTTTTCTTTTTTTTAATAAGGAGGTTCTGGTGCTTTTTTCTGTGAATGCTTTGCATTAGCTTAAGTAATTGTGGGATGGGACTTTTTTTTTTTTTTTTATTCACTGGAAGAAAATACAATGATAGTAAAATATTTAAGAAGTGGTGGCAAAAACCTTGGAAGTTACACTGCTGAGAGTGGTTCTTCAGTAGTCTATAAAAAACGTTTTCTAAATGGTATTGCATTCAAGTGTGAGTTTCATTAACAACAAAACCAGCTTTAAATGTAAAGTAGAAGGGCAGATATTATACCTGATTAGAATGGTTAAAAATTCCAGAAGGTGTGTTCATTTTTGTTTTACTGCTATATCACCAAAATACCTTTTTTACTTCCTTGTATTTTTCACATTGAAAAATGACACTCTTCCTTCAGCTTAGTTTCTCGTTAAGTTTAGTCATCTTTTTGTGCCTCTGTAGACCTAAGTGTTATTTTCTGAAATCATTCTGTAATCTTGTCCAAGTTGAGCTCTCTGTGAGCTGTGTAGCACTTTGGCTTCTTTTTTTTTTTTCCTTTATTGTTTTGTGACAGTTTCACATTAATTCTTACTGGCTATTCTTATTCCTTCTGATTCTTAGATTTATGCACCAGCAATTCATTAACTGTAAATGCAGGCTGCATTACAGTTTGTTTAATTCTGCTTAACCTTCCTCTTCTGTATCCTTTTTGGTCCTTTTAGTCAGCATTTCCTACCACTTTTAAAATTTCCTTTGCCGAATTGCTGTGTGTATGTGTTGCTGCAAGTTGCCTTTTATTGTGGTCTTTGCCATTTAGATCTTTCCTAGTCCTTATCTCAAGTTGCATCCTTTCTAACATTTTGTTTATCATTAAATCTAGAATTTCTGGTGACCTTTCAAATGTTCTTTTTAACATATTGGAGTAGGTGGATATTTGAAAGCTTGCAGGGGGGAAGTGCTTTATAATTGCATGCTTGCTATTCCTACTAATTAATGATAAATGCCCTCTAGTTTTAGTATATTTGATTTAAGAAGTAAAAGACAATAGATTTATTAACTCTTCCAACACCACTAAGCTATGATATTTTAGCCAAAACAATAAAAAGTGAAAAGTCTAGAAGACTAAATAATAGCATGTTACTCGGGCCTTGCTGCCTGAATATTATCTGCCTGAAAAATGTAAAATGTCATATCAGTACAACTAGTATAAGCTGCTTAATGGGAGCTTCATGTTTGTTACTAGAGAATACAAGTTGTGATCTGACAAAGCATGTGCTTAACGTTGAGCAAGAAGGGATTACTCATATGCTGCAGAGCATTATTAAGTCACTTTCTCCTCACAGCACAATCAAGTTGAAGACTTGACTAGAGAAAGACTAGATTAAAAACAAGGTGAACCCTTATTCTCCAGAAAAACAAGGGTGAATGCAGCTGTCTAAGCACTATGAAAACTATTGTAAAACCTGGCTTGTGCTAACTCTACCAGAGTATATTTCTCATCTAAAAAATTACAATATGTGATAGTCTTGAAACAAATGGTTTAAAGCAAATGTCCAAAGTTTCTAGTGCTCTTCTGCTTTCATGTTTCATCTTTCAAGGTGATCATCTTATTAAAATGTAGAGTGAGTTGGAAACATGTATCAGAAGACAGAAGTCAGTACTTCATTAAGATGTCACTCTGAAACTTTTCCAAGAGATTCTAACAGATAGCACTATATAGTTGCATTGTTTGTTAAAAAAAACAACCAACCAACCAACTATGCAATTAATTATTCTATTTAAAACTCAATAATGTGGTGATATTTTGAAATAAAACCTGGGCAAACAAACCCTTGGTTGTCTGATAGTACAGCATTTCCAGTTCCACTCAGGAAACAGTAATTATATAAATGACTTACATTTTTATAGTGTATGTTCACAGTGGATTGATCCACTGTGGTGGATTCTACAGCAATATTTCCCATCCTGTGAAGTTTACTCTGCTTTGGTTTGACCTCTTCATTGACATGCAACTAATTTCCTTGCTGCAGAGCCTGAAGAAAATGGCAACGTTTTATTCTAAATTTCTGACTAATGTATTGGCTCAGTTTTTTGTCCACCTGATTCCCAGTCTTGTTCCTTGCCTGGTTTTCCTGCTAGTGTGCCTCAAGATGAAAACAGCAGTAGTCAAGGCTAAATCTAAAACTTTATGTCTTGGTCTTATTTTCTTTTATCAAATTCTTTCTAAGGAGAGGTTGGTGTCCACAGGTTGAGAAGGACAAGAATGTGAGGTAGAAGGGCTGGGAAAGGTGAAGCAATGAGGTGTCTTCCCTGATCATAATGTGGAAAGTTCTAATGAGGTCACTTCAACTTTTCCCTCCTTCAAAAGCTAGATTTAATAGCAAAAAGCTTTTGCCAGTTTTCACTAAAGATGTGATGTCCAAAGGGAGGTGTGCCAAGGCAAGAATGCACTCTCTGTGGATCCTGCAGTAGTACTCTTGCATAGAGTCCTGTCACTGCACACTGTCATCCCCTGCCCCTATCTTCTACTGTTGGCACATCTAAGTCATCCCTGGTTGAGGCGCTCTAAGGAAAGCTAGGCTTTTCTGATCCAGGACCAAGCTTGGGAAAATTTTATGTCTCTCATTTTGGTCTCAGAGCATCAGGTCACTGGGAAACCCACTTCTGAAGTGGACTTTTCAAATTATCTAAATAGGGCAGAAGTAGGGCTGAGGGGAAGCAGTCCTCCCTGATGATCAGGAAAAACTGAATCATCTGGAATGCTTCTGAGGTGAGTCCTACTCTTGTTGTTCTAAAGGATCCCTTTTTCTTTTTTTTTTTTTTTTTAACCCTTTACTAATCCAATTTGAGGTGGTATGGCCAAAAAATGGATATGTGGCGTGTGGAGTTATATATTGTTGTATATATTGTGTATATCTTTGTTTTTTCTCCAGGCTGACAATACCTCCTGTTATTCAAGTGACTGTTATTTAGGACAGAAACTTCACAGTATAACTGAGTATATTTTTTAATTTCCCTTTCATGTAGATGCCTGCTGTCTCTGACACTAAAATGTCAGTACCAGCCCTCAGTCAGACTGCATCTTTCATTCTTTACTCAGCTGCACTTCTGTTGTTTTTCCTCCACAGTAGAAACACTTGTTTTTAAAGCAGAGCCCTTTCAGTCCTGTTAAATTTTACACCTGTTGACTCATATAGAAGATGCAGTTGTTATGGAAATAATTGTTCAATAAGATAATCTTTTTGTTGAGTTAGTGAAGTAATTTGATTCCAGCATTCTGATCATAATTCACTACCTGTGTTTTCCAGTGTTTTTTTTTGTGCTGACTGATGTTCCCTGGCTCAAAAGCTCAAAGGCTCAAAGCCTTTCATGTAAACCCACTGTGTCAGTTCTGGTTTGGAGCAATTCATTAACTAATACAGTGCAACCAGTGACTTGTCATTTGATGTGACTGTGTGCACTGAAATAGCGTTGTTATGCATGTGAAATACCTTTTGTTAAAACAATAGTATGTTGTATAAACAAAGAAGTTAGCAGTCAGTGAACAGCAGGATGCATCAGATAAGTAACAGTAAAAGATAAAAAGTGGATGATCTGAAAATAGCCTTGTGAGGTTTTTGTCCTTCAAATTGCAACAAAAAGTCTTACTTGACTTAATGTAGTTGATGACACTGTGCAAAACAGATTAATTGCCTGTTGCTTTTCCTTTAGTCTTGTGATGGAGGGCATGTCAGTGCCGATGGGAGGTGTAACCTCTGTGGGATAGGGAAGATTGTTCCTTTTCGTTGGTGGCCTTTGCAGGAGATGACAAAGATGATAAAAAAAGATGTGACAGAGCAGAGATTTGTGTGAGGAGCAAAGTCTAGGAGATTCCAGGGAGGAACAAGGAGCAGATGCACAAACAGAAGAACTTTGATAACTTTGATAGTGAGTCTTTTCCAAGGGACCCAAAGGGACTGTATCCAATCTGCTTCAAACCTTCTGAAACTTGTTGGACAAGTAGCAAGACTGGAAGAAAGGACTTAACCCATGAGGCACTGGGGGGATATGTTTGATTTCAATGTTACATGAGTTCATTTTTGTCATTTCTGACCTAGCACACCTCAGGGGTTTTTCTTCTTTTAAAACTCAATTTGGAGTGTAATAAGTGTTAGAAATTCAGAAGCTGTTACTATGCAAAGGTTAAGGAGGAGAGCTATGCAGAGTTAGCTTCTATTCATCTCCACATAGCTGTAAGCCCCACTGTTTTCTTCAGTAACTACCAGCTGAAACTTTATCAGCTGTCATGTCACACCGCTAGAAATCTATTAGAAGCTCTGTTGCTATATTGTACCATGAAGCGTAGCTCGAGTCACCATGCATTTTACTTTTAAATGCAGCACACTGTGTGCCTAGTTTCTGAGCCTAGTTGTTGAAGGTTGACTGCAAATTTTATGGTAGAGCTTTTCTATATGACATGACTGCATTTGGCCTGTAATGAAGGGCAGTGGGATTTGTCTGCTGATCTTAGGTTTTCCTATTACATACATCAAGGTGCCATCACAAAGCAGCAAATGCAAAAAATATTTTTTTTGATATTTCAGAACTTAAACATGAAAATGCCTTGAGTTGGTGACCTGTAAGGAATGCTCTGGCATTAGAGAAATGTTGTTCCATTAATATAGGTCTGTTACTCAAGGATCTGTACTGAATAAACACAGATTACTGCTGGGAGTCACATAGTGTTAACTTGTGGCATTGCTTGTACTTAGATAATACTGTTTGCTTTAAACCTGTGCTTCCTAGAATTATATTTATTGTCACTTTCACTTTTTTAAGAAAAAATTTATTTTCTTCATGGTTGAGAAGATGATTTAAAAAGCATATTGTAAGTGCCTTCTGAAAAAAGGACCAGAGAAGACATTCCCTACTCTGAAGATTGATATGTGATCACATCAGTCTTGGGAACACACTGATGAGTCTTCAGTGTTTGGGTTAGGCAACTTGGTTCAGATGATATATATACAGTTAGCGCAGAGCCCTGTCTGAGTTATAGCTGCTGAGCCTACTTGCTTGTTCTAGGATATCTGACAATTACATTTTGTCCTACAGGCTTTCTAATAGAAGATTACAGCAAAATATATATATATATAAAGATTCCATATCGCTGACATAAATATCACTGTTTATATTGTGGACAACTCAGGATGTATAGAACATTCTTGCTTGGTGATATTAATTCTCCAAAACAATAATTTTGTTTATTACTTCAGAACCTGAGATAGTTTATCTCAACCCTGTAGGCAACAACCGTTCATGCTGGTCTTTTCTTCCTCACAGAAATAACTACAACAGTAAAAGACTGCTTACCTGTATAACAAGACTGTTTTATCTGTATAAAACTGCCATGTACTATTTTTAGCTTATTTGCCTTTGTGTAAGCAATTAAGTTACATTTAGCTGCTACTCAGGGAATGTAGCTTCTTAAAGTACAAAAAATGTCAAACTTTTATGGTGTAATAAATCATGCATTAGTCAGAATCAGCTTACTTTTGAATTCCTAAAATAAATCCTTAGGAAATGCTGTCTCATATAATTAGTGGGGTCTTTTTATCTTGCTATTAAATATTTGAAATTTTCAAATTAAAACCAAGTACTTAGGGAATTTTAGGACATTTGTGTGTTTTAACTTAGGGTTGTTTTGAAAATAACACACAAACATCTCAACTTTTTCTCATTATTTTTTGAGATTGACAAGAGCGACAAGTTACCATTTCACCACCTGTGCTAAACAAACTTCTTTAGCTCTGGATATTAGCCTATGTTGTGTTACCACTGGTCATAACAATATGATTAAGTGGGAGCTTGGAAGCACATTTTTTAGAGGATTCTTTGTTGGCAGGGTCTATTCACTGACTGAATTGTCTCACTGCATGTTTTGTTACAAAATACCGTCCTACAATACCTTCTTTCTAAAAGACGTTTTAAGTCTTTGAGAGCGCAAGTTCTCTCTGGCGTAGAAGATAAAGGGACCTAAAGTATTTTTGCATTTATATTCTAGCTGGTCTGCAAATAGATGAGATGTGCTGTAACAGTAACAGTCATGTCTTCTCATCACTGCTGCTAATTATTATTTATTAATGCAACTGTACAGATGTGAATTATTACCTCCTCATTATTAACATAAGTTAAATTCTGTGGGATTTAGTGTTCATCTTAAATTGTCAGTTTCTGGAGCCATGCTACCAGAATCTGGGTGAGATAAGTCTTAGTTTTGAACGCCCGGTATGATAAAATACCTGGATTTGTGGATGAGAGGGGAGCAGGGGACACCTTCTGCCTCAGCATTAGCTGGCTTTTGACACTGTTTCCCTCAGTATTGTTAGATTCAAGTTAGGATGTTGCAGTCTGGATGGGTGGACAACTAGATGGGCTCAGAGAGTAGCAGTTAATGGATAGTTTTCAAGCTGGAAGCTAGTAACAAACTCTCAGGGTTCTATACCTGTTTAAAGTCTTTTAACAGTGAGGCAACATCAGGTTTGCAAATGACACCAACTGGGAGGACCAGTTGATGTTTTCAAGGGCAGAGCTGCCATCCAGGGGAACCTAGACAGAGTGAGGGAATTGACCAGCAGAAACCTGAAAAAAATTAACAAGGATGGGCGCTGGAGTTCTCACTCGCAAAGGAAGAACAGCCTACAATGGTAGAAGTTTGTGGGCAGCTTGGCAGAAAAAGACCTGGAGGTCTTGGTAGCCAGCAAGCTGCACATTCAGCAGCCATATGCCCTGACAGATAGGAAATGTCAACCTCATGAAGTTCAACAAGGCCAAATGCAAGGTCCTCTATCCAGGGTAGAGCAATCTCAAACACCAGTATAGGGTGGGCAGTGACTGGCTCGAGAGAAAAGGACTTGGGACTACTGGTGGATGAGAAAATCAACATGAGCCAGCAGTGTACACTTGCAGCCCAGAAAGCCAATCATATCCTGGGCTGTATGAATAGAAGCGTGGCCAGAAAGTCAAGGGAGGTGATTCTCTCCCTCTATTCCACTTTTGTGAGGCGTCACCCGGAGTACTGTGTCCAGTTCTGGAGCCCATATTACAAAAAAAAGATATGTATGTGCTGGAACATGTCCAGAGAAGGGCCACAANCCAGCAGTATGCTGAGTTAAATCAGTAAGACGATAGCCCATAGATGAGGGAAGTGATTTATACCTCTCTACTCAGCACTATTAAACATCTATAATACTATGTCTAATTTTGTTCCCTACTTCCAGTCCAAGGAAAACAGCTATAAATTGGATTAAGTTCAGGGGAAGGGCTACAAAGGTTGTAGATGGCTGGAGCACCAGGAAACACTGACAGGAGTGGGGTTTATTGAGGCTGGAAGTGGGGAGGCTTTTAATGGGATGTAACAACAGCCTTCTAGTGCCAGTAAGAAGGTTATGAAGGAGTTGGAGCTGGGCTCTTCACAGTGGTGCATGGCAGGAGGACAAGAGGCGATGACAATAAGTTGAAATGAGAAAGTTTCAGAGTGGACATAGGTCCCATGTAGACGGTCAGATATGGGAACGGTGTACCCAGAGAGGTTGTACAGTCTCCATCCTTTACATGTTAAAGACCAAACTGAATAAAGCCCTGAGCAATATAGTCTAATCTTACAGCTGACGCTGCTTCAAGCAGGAAGTTGGACAAGAACTTTTCTGAGGTATTCTCTAATTATGGTATTAAAGAAAAGTAAAATATAAATGGGGAAAAAAAAAGCAAGCTGTTTATCAGCTGTGCATTTTTGTTGATGGAGGACTGGTTGCAAAATATTGTATCCAAAGAAACTGTTTCCTTGCTGATGCTTTAAGTAAGAGTGAGTTCTTTATTTAGTTTTATATTTTAAGTGTCTATGAAGATCGTTCCCATGTTATCAATCTGGTCACATACATATATGAGCAAAATGTCCTTTTGCTATTTGGCAGGCAAAAATTGGGACTTGACAGCGGCTTTGAATGACTATGAGCAGCTCCGGCAGGTACACACGGGCAACCTACCACAGGTGTTCAATGAGGGCAAATACTACAAGCAGCAGGAGCCAGAGCAGCCTCCCCAGGTGACTAAGGCTGAGCGGCCCTGCCTGCAAAGGCAGGATGACATTGCTCAAGGTAAGAGCTCTTCTCCAGGGTTTATGAGGACAAGCAGCTTTCTAGCTTGTCTGCTTGTGAACTGTGCTTATCTGCAGCAGGAGTTGGAAAACATTTGTCATCAGCCTGTGAACCGTGTCATTGTGAAGGGATTCACAGAGGTGCTCCTGGACCCTATGTTTCACATGTTTCTGTTGTCATGAGCTTTGCCTCAATTATACAAATCAACTTTTTTAAAAACGTGTGATTAAAGTACAAAAATATATTGTTCCCAAGCAGTCCTGTGGTACATATAAAAGGAATTTGTTTATTTATTCCATGTATGGAATCGATGAATAGCAATCATCTTTAAGATTTTGTTGGTTTATGTTCTGGTTCCATGGAAGAAAGGACAACCTCATATCCCACACTAAACAGAAATTGAAAACTGAAAAAAAATGAGTCAGCTACTCCTATCAGTTGATTTCCTGTACAGGATGATAAACATTAGAATTTACTTTTTTGTTTGTGGACCCTTTATAGGTTTTATTTCAGATCTCTATCTCTCACAGACTGTTGGAATGCAGGCTTTATTTTTAATATGAATTTATCAAGAAACTGTCATTGGCACCACAATGTATCTACAGGTCTGACAGTGTGTTATATAGGGAGGCAATAACACTAACTTGGTGATGCCTTTCTATGCAACTGTTAAAAGGAAGAGCAAGTTTTCACTTCTCCTGCTGGCTCATCCCTCCTGTTAAGCAGAAAATGGCATCAGGAGTGTCAGTAAAGCTTTTTTAATATTGATAACTTCCACTGGTAGAAAAGGTACTCTAGAGCACTGAATACAAATAAGGGAGAAAGAGTAGCACACTGTAGTTGATAAAACTGTGTCCCTTCATCCTCATTAGGATATAGCTCACTTTAAAATTCCATGTTACTAAACTGCACAGTTTACACTGAAATGACCATTTGATGCTTTAGTGGGGAGTGGTAGGTCATGGTGGGTAAGCCTGGCTTTAAAAGCCTGGCTTTGGCAGTAACTTAGCTACCAATTCAATGTATAACTGACAAGTTCGTGATCAGAGAGCTGTCTCTGGCGGTAATGTGAAACTGGAGTGAGGAACAGAGAAGGCAAAGGAGGGTCTTGCCATGGACTGACTACTTGGAGTGGAGGATGCAGCCAACAGTTGAGGGCTGGACTGTGGCGAGAAGGGGTGATCGAGTAGTAACAAGAGAATGTCAGAGATGATACCCTATACTTTAGCTCTCCTGTTTAAAAGTGATTTAGCGGAAATGTACAGGGAGAAGAAATGGAAGAAATTTAAGAGAATGGAAATGTAATCTAACCATCTGCCCCTCAGTTTAAGATATTTTCGGGAGTGCAATTTAAGTCTTAAAATTAGAAAAACTTCAATGCATTTGAGAAATAGAAGTTCACAAACTCCAAGAAAACTAATTTTTAATAACCATTACTCAGTTTGAGATGTTTTAAAAACAGTGTTAGCCTAAGTAACAAGTTGCACTTAAATAAGCTTCTCTGTTAATTTTTGAAGGCATAAAAGTATAGAAATTTCTTTTATTGTAGTATAGTGTTGTATATGTTTGAGGGGTGATCGCTAAAGGCTAGTTTATGATAGTATTTATGAAGCTGCAGAGGTGAAGTTGCACCAAATAATTTTTTTACAAAGGCTTATGGTATGATAAATTACTCATTTATAAGGAAAATCAGTGAAAATATATCTAAGTTAACATTATGTAAATTCTACCACGAAGCTTTCTGCATATTCAAAAATGTAAGAAAAGCACAGAAAGACAGTAGTGCCAAGGAGTGCCACTTCTCACATGCAGGAGGAAACTTTATGCTGGTTTTTAAACTTCAGCGAGAGAAAACTAGTAACATTTGATGGAACATAAAATTTAACAGCTGCAAAATATTCATTTCAGTTTTTAAAAGTATAAACATGAGTACAGGGCAAAAATTAAACAGAGAGAAAATATTTCTTAACAGTTCTGACTGAATGAATCATGAATGAAGCCCTTGAAGAGTATTTCTGTTACCCATTTGCAGATGGGCCATTTGAGGCCATGTAGTAAGCTGAAATAATATGGCAGTGATATTTTGTCCCTTTTCTAACATTCAAATGCTTAATTATAATATATTGTCTCAAATTTGTTTTAATAAAATAATGCATTCTTTTGTACCAGGCTTGTTAATTTTATAAATCTTTTGAACTTGGATCGGGACTTTTTAAAACACATATGCATAAAAACTGAGTTTGTTTGATTCAGTATAATAGTGTCAAAATTGCTTTGAGTGATTGTAGAAGGCTGGAATTTTTGATTCACAAGAAGTCAGCTTAAGAGTTCAAAGCTGTCTGCCAGTAAATGTTTCTTCCAATGAGTCTTTGGAAACTTAAGATACATTAGGGTTTTTTATATAGAAATAGTTGTACTTCATATCTCATTACTATTAGTGTTTATCTGTTTTGCTAGAAGGAGAGTGAAGTTCCTATGACTTGTCTTAGGGATCTATAGTAAGAGCTAAACAATCTTTTAAAGTAGGGGTATAACCCCAAAAAGAAAGCAAACAAGATGAAAAATAAATTCCTAAGTTAAATGAATTGGCATTCAACAGACTTGGTGTTGACTGCTCTTTCATGTAGTCATACAGGCTATAATACTCTCTGGTTTCTCTACAGAAAAACGTCTTTCCAGAGGTATTTCTCATGCCAGCTCAGCCATAGTCTCCCTTGCTCGATCACATGTAGCAAATGAGTGCAGCAATGAACAGTTTCCTTTGGAGATGCCCATCTATACATTCCAACTACCAGACCTTAGTGTCTACAGTGAAGATTTCAGAAGTTTCATTGAACGTGACTTAATTGAGCAGGCAACAATGGTTGCTTTGGAGCAAGCAGGTGGGTAAATACTTCAGATGTCAGCAGCTGGGCAATCTGACATTTCGGTTGACATTTCTAATCATGCATCATTTCTGGAGCTTGTGCATCCTGCATGGAAAATAAATGCCAGAGACTAAAAACAAATACTGTGCTCTTTGTAAAATGACACATAGCCTGGTCCTGTATTTCTTTTAAAATGTAGAGAAAACTGTCAAATTTACTAAATAAAGCAAAAGAGATTGAGGGAAGAAGGAAAGAAGGACTGGTGAAGAAGTCATGTAATAAAGACCTGATTCTGGATGGTTGAAGGGGATCAATACTTCCAGTTCTTGTGAGGAATTTACATTGCAATGGCTAACAAAAGAAACATCTTCAAGTTCTGTTGCAGCTTGAGAAAATAGTGTTTAAATATCTATTTTATGCATTAATATATAATAAGAAACTAAATGATCTTAAAGTAATACTTCATTATTGCCATGGAAGAAAAAAGAGGAAGAAATTTAAAACTAATTTTACGTTGGATTTATTAGTAGTTTAAAGTCAGTTTTGAAGTATATGGAGAAATGCATTTATAATTAGTGTCTGTGCCTTATGAAATAGCAAGTGTGTTAATGAACCACAAAATGAACACATCCTTATAGCACAATGTCCAGCTCTGGTGGTATAAAGTTATAAAATCAAATTTCATGGCTGCCTGTGGAGTGTCAAATTGCTTTTTTTTCTGTTGATTGCTATACTGGCTTGTGTAACGCTGCGTAGTCATCTGAGAATTCATTCTTAAAACTTGGTACGTAGTTGTACCCTGTGTGTTCAAACTGGTAAACTGTTGCTTGTTATTAATCAGGGCACTGCATTACAGTATTTAGGCAGGACCTCTGCTAATCTGGTGTCACACTGGGTACTTACCATGTATTGTCTTATGCTCATTTTTTGGCTTTGGAATTTGAAAAGCAAGGCATACTTAGGTAATAGCATCAAACAGTTAATACATAAGGAAAAAAAACAAACAAAACCCAAACAGTATTCAAAAGGCCTTCTTGGGGAGGGGGGAAAGGAGTATAAAAAATCATGCAAGAATGCTACCAGTAAACTATGAAGTATGAAAACTGACAGTCATCTATCAAGAAAATATATATATGTCTCTCTAGGAACCAGCTAACACCAAAAGGACGGGGAATTAAAACAGGATGGATCTTCCTCTGGTACCTCTGCCAAACACTCCAAATTTCACAGGGCTATCAGAAAATGCCCTGCTACAATATCATCATTGACCTACCCACTTCAGTGGAATTGCAGCCTTTAGAGTCATTTAATACAAGAGCACAAGCTAGAGGGTCACAGTGGTTTATTGACCTTAAGATGAGGGAATATGTGAATTTAGAGCTGACATCATCCAATTTATACAGAGCTGGCTGTCTTTGAACTTGAAAAAAGGTTGTAGAAACTACTGAATTTGCTGCCCCTTAGCATTTATTCCTCTCTTCATGTTACTTTAATTAGGTTAGTAACTTGACTTACACTGGAAAAGTCCTTCCTCCCTACAGTCTCTTGCATCCTGAAAAGGAGGCTGGTTTGACCATTTGAAGTGCATGTGGTTTTGATCACAGGTATTCTTGTAGCCTGCATAGACTTAGTTTCCTCATGTGAGCATTTCATTCAAATAAACTGTAGCTTCCTGGGGAAACACTTCTTCAGTTCAAGGAAGCTAAAGGGATCAGTGAATGTTTAAGAAAGTCATGTAAGACTTAAACTGATCTTTTGTCTCTATTTAAGACATAAAGATATTCAGTTTTCTTTCCTGTCCATTTTAGACATAGGTTATCTGAAATTAAGAGAGTAAATGACTGGAAAGTCACCTCACATTAGGCCTTCTTTTGTCTCCTACCAACAGATCCAAGTTCCCAGACTATGGTTTGGTCAATGACATAAAAAAAATGAAAAGATAACAGTGCTTTCTCTGCAAAGGGCCTAGAATGTATTTCAAAACAAATGATGGACAGTAGCTTCTGTAGTTGAGGCTGGGGATATTGCTAAAGGAAAAGGAGAAGGTCTGTGCTTGGGTTTCAGGGAATGAATTTCAAGAGAAGAGATGGGGACCTGATTAGGCAAAAGGAGGAGGAACTTTGTTAGGAACACAGAACAGCTTTCTACTCTCAAAACATAGATTAGGTAAGCAAAATTGCTATTAACAGACTGTCGCACATGTTGTCTGAAGTGGCCCATATGAGCTGCATGTCTATAAAAGCCTGTGAGGTTTTTTTATATGTTTAGGCACTTGCTTCCATTACATCTGCATGTGAAAGGATGTTTAAGTTGCATCCTGCCTGTATAGAAACTCATCAAAATTCCTGATTTACTCAGAAATGCTGTGTGAGGTTATAAAGGAAAGGCCCAGATAAAGGCAATATGTTTTACTCTTTGCTGCTGCAGTGTATCCTCTACTCTGTGTGATTCTTTTCTGAATTTTTTTTTAGGGTATAGAATTCACCACATTCACAAAAGCATTTGGGGATTTTGTGCATTTTATAAACTCAGCTGTTCAGTGTTGGCTGAACTGGAATGAGGTCAGCTTGTAAGTAATGTGCAGACTGATCTCTGAGTGCTCTTGCAGTAATCAGCGTGGTTCTTTGGTGGTGGATGTCTCCAATGCTGATAGTATTAAATGAAGTTTGTGTGAAAGGATTTTTAGAATTCTAAATATTTTGCTGCAGCAAGTTGACATTCATTATATACACATGTTCCTCCATGTGTCGTTCATGTGTAGGCTGACACAAGGAGAACTATTATGAAAACTGCTGCTGCTGTACTGATGACTTCAAAAAAACATATTATAGGCAGAAGAATGGCTGGTCTAAAATGCTGTTTTTGATGAAAAGAAAAATGTTTTTATTGCAGTGCTGAAATATAATTCAATAGAAAAATTAAACTGTATGAACTGTCCAAAACACTGCTTTTCTCCACTTTTCTTTATGTGCTCAGGTTTGTGAAGCATTTTATACAGCTACAGGCAAAATAAACAGTAATACATAGTTATGCCTGTGTTTACACCCCAAAACCAAATCCACCAAAATTCTGGAAATATTTGATATCAAACTGTTAAAAATTAATCTTTGTTAAATAAAAATTGGTGCCTTTTCAGGCTATAGAAATTCTTATCCCAGAATTTTTTACAGATTTTTCACAGAGTATATGCAGGGTGCTGGGATAGCAACCATTATAGTTACAAGAAAATGGTGTAAATTTCTTGATTTCCAAGCTTTGAAATGCATGCTTAGATAATTCAGCTCTAATTTGAATGACAAATATTGTATCACAGAGCAGGACGAAATGAAATAAAGTCAAAGAAAACTGCCTCAAGTTATGAAAGAAACAAATGGAGAAAACCTGTGGTACTGGATTTGCAGTTACCTGCGGATAAGTGCAAATCTTTGATTGACATTCTGGTCAGTAGCTTATGTGACAGAATCTGTGTTACTTATGCATGAGGCTAAAAGAGAAGCTTGTACTTGATCGCTCAGTTTTACTTATTTTTCCATGCACAGCTCAACACTACATTTCAAGGACATGAGTAGATATGAGTAGCCCTGCAGATTTACTACTGCAAAGGTGATTTCATCATCTAGACTAAAAGTCCCTTGCTGTAATGTGCCTGCCCATGGCAGGGAGATTGGAACAAGATGATCTTTAAGGTCCCTTCCAACTCAAGCTATTCTATGATTCTGTGATACTAGTTAACATTCCTTTTGAATTTGCAGGTGAAGTCTTAAGTCTCACACAAAGAAAAGGCGATGTGTGCTCGTGTCTGCTTCTCTGATTGCGTGTTGCTAGATCATAGACCTGGATAGGACTTTTGATCTACAATAAAGATCCAATTTTAATGTACAAGAATATGGCTATATTAATTCTCGGAGTATTTTTACTGTAAAACAGATCAGTTTCTCAGAATTGTGGGTTTTAAGATTAAGTAGATTTAGTGAGAAAGGTCAAGTAGGAGACCAGCAGAGTGAGGAAGAGAAATGGTACCAATTTGTCCATAAATAGTCTCACCAAAGCAGACAGAAATAATCCTGAGGCAAAACTATTTCCAGTTTTCATTTAAGCTCCACTTCCCTATTGTTTCCCTAAAGGGATCAACCAGAAATACTAGATTTGAAAAACAAAAATGCACCTCTTTTATAATCTAATGCATTTCTGCTAATTTTTTAGTCAGCAGTAAGCTTTGTGATGTGAACCAAACCCATAAAAATTTTTTGCATAATCTACTTGAAAGCAGATGACTCTTACAGAAACCTCCTGTTATTGAAAAGATTCATAAATTCCAGACTTTGACATTTATTATCTACAAAGTAATACTACTCATAATTGACTTAAGTCCCAAGGTCTGTCTGGTTTAGGTCTTGTATCTAAGCTTTAAGCAGCACCTTGGTATAACTTATATGATACCACCAAAACATTCTGCAAAAAACAGGCAGCAAGTTATTATTTCACAGCCCACAGACACAGGATTTGCTAAAAATTATAACTTGATATTTCATATTTATCTTTCCCAAAGCTGTCCTTTAGTACTTTAAATTAGGCTTTAATGCATATTTAATTTAGAACTCAATAAACGTAGTCTGATGTGCTGGGCATTTACAAACTAGCTGCTAAAATCATATGAGAATTGTTGGATGTGCTTAGTTATTGATCTGCTACTGATCAACTCATACTGACTAATTGAAATTTAATTACATGGCTCATAGTACCCAGAACAAGTAATTGGGGGCACATGTTAAATATATTTTTTGCATAGTATTTATTACCTGCCTTTGCAAATAAACTTCATTCTTGTAATGAAAATATTTTAATGGTGAAAAGCTTTTTCATTGCTTGAACTTCTGTTTTGGGATTTAACCTTAAATGCAAGACTGATTGTACACAAATAGATACTATTTCCTCTCAGCTTGCAAGTATAAATGAATTGGGGGGGATAAAAATCTGCAGAAGAGGAGAAACAAAGAAAGGGAGTCACCACAGGCTGTGTATTCCATTACTCATTCAGTTGGGCATTACCCACAGACTTTCCCAAAGTCTCAGGGAATATACTTCTCGTTGTTAATCATCTGCTCTTCCTTATCTCCCAAGATGTTATACAATTAGTCACATTCTCTTTCTTTGTATTAGAAATGTTCACATGACCATTTAGCCAAGATTTAACACTCCAGTAAGATGCCACATGGCGACCTCTGTGCCAGGAATTATGTACTTCTGGTGTTGGCTTTGGCACTGACACTCTTCATGGCTTTATTTGCTTCACCTGGATACATCAAACATCTGTCCTCTTGCCAGATTTTTTCATAATTGATCTCTGGTTTATAATCTGTAAAACATGCTTCAGGTAGCAGTGACAGATAAGTGGTTCTCTAAATGTTCTCAAATGAAAAGCCACATGCTATCCTACATCTTGGGCTATTCGTTTGGTCTCATTTTAATTCTCTGGTAGTGTAGCTGTTGATTTTAGTAGGTCTAATAATGATTTACACTACAGCAAATGAGAGGAGAATCAGCTGTTTAAACAAGCCATCTGATTGAAACAATAGTACTTTGCTCAATAAATTTACCTAACAGTAACATATCTTGATTGACACATACATAATACTTTTGTCTTTTGAGATTCTTATTATGATAACATAATCTGCCATCTCTGTATGGGACACTAATTTTGTTCATGTCTGGGAAGATACCAAGGCTCATAATGGTATTTAGGCAACGAGCTCTTTGGAAATCCATCCCTGCATGCAGCATATGAGATCAGAAGATACAAATTAATTAAAGGTGCTCTCTTATTCAAAATACCTTTAGAGAATAGTTAAAAGTTTATCTGCCTCTTATTTCTAATCTTTTCAGTTTTCACTTCTGTCATTACATTGAAGTTTATTTGGCAGAAAGGATGTTCATGATTAGTCTTCAACATTGCACACCATCGCTGTATGCCTGTACAGAATACACGTCCTATTTTAGTATCTACTCTGACATCTTAAAAGGTATTTTCTTTTCAGGACGTCTAAATTGGTGGTCCACAGTGTGTACAAGCTGCAAACGTCTTCTTCCCTTGGCTACAACAGGTGATGGAAACTGCCTCTTGCATGCTGCATCTTTAGGTAAGGGAGAATCTGTACATGAAAACTTCTACCAAAAATATTTACCACTTTTCTCTATCCCCAGCAAAAGCTCAGAAATACATGAGATGCAAATACTTTCATTAAAAGCCTGGTTCTGGAGCAATATATTCTTCAAATTTCATTAAGTATTGTTTGCTTTGGGCATGCTTGAGGGAGGAAGATAAAAGGTTTCTGAGGTTATAAAAGTATAACTGGAACAGTATCAAAAAACATGTATAAAAAACACCAGTAATTTGCATTTCCCCTACAGAGCCCAACCTAACAGCTTTGGAACAGGCAAATTCCAGGTGCTTCTGCAAGATTGCCCTCATCGTGGGCAAGGAATTGCATTTATTCTCCGGCTTCTGTTAAAAAGTTCTCGGATGCAGTATCTGGCTATTAACTCTGATGGTTCCTTGTAGAGTTTAAGTATTTGGGAAACAGAGTTTGGGGTGAATTAAAATAATTTCCAGTTAATTAATCAATCACTAATACAAGATTTTTTTACAAAACTTTCTTCAAATGCAATGAATAGAAACCTGTGATGCTAAAATGCGTCTATATCTAATAAGATATATTCTATTCTGTCTATATCCTAACCTATTATGAGGAAACTTCTTTTTGTTGCAGTTGCTAAAATCATCTACCAGTAATACTCCAAAAGATGACTTTTTAAAAAACACTGCATTTTAAAAATATTTTGAGGAAACTCTTCTTTTTGAAAGAATGAGTTAGAAAAAGGGTTTTTTGTTTCCAAGGATCCTTTTATCTTTGTGCACTTCATTTTAAATTAGGAGGAATTGTATATTATTTACAGTAAATGTTTGGAGAATTTTGACTTGCAAAGTCTTCAATAAACATATTTAATGCCAGTAGCTTGGGTAACTCAGATTCAGCTATGGACACATGTCTTGGTGAGAGCTCTGCTCTCTTTCGTCATAGATTACTATTCTCATCTAAACAAAGATGTTTTATTATCTTAAAATGAGCTTGAAAGCCTATGGCTGGTCATATTTTTAGACTTCAAATCATCTTGAATGTTTGTGCCCATTTGGATGTTGAAGCCAAAGGAAATTTATCATCATGCTGTGTAAGAGTTGGAGGCCTTTGGATGTTGGTATCATCTGTGGTTCACAAAAGTGCCTGCACTTGTCATTAGCATTCTTCTCTCTGCAAGCTCTGTTGGCAGCTATGGCTGAAACCAACCTGTGCGTTGCATGCTCCATGTCTCGCAGCAGAGTTGATGCAAACACTGAAACAACTTAAATCCTTAGTCATTTCTTAATCAAAAGTTTTCTTAGAATTCCCTAATGAACAACAGTTCATTAGCTTGTCTGTACTGACTGTTTCTTTAGGAAGCATTAAAAATAATGTTATTTGCCAAGGAGAACATTAAATAATGTATAAGCTATGCTTCTTTTGCTAATAAAGCAATATTAATTGTATTCCTATTTACTATCTCTATTTCAGTATTTCTTTAAATCTGATGTAATCTTGTGGTACTTTAGGGATGTGGGGATTTCATGACCGGGACCTTGTTTTACGTAAAGCACTCTATACTATGATGAGAAGTGGAGCTGAAAGGGAGGCACTGAAAAGAAGATGGAGATGGCAACAGACCCAGCAGAATAAGGAGGTCTGTATGGCCTGAAGACAGTCTTTTAAATATTGTTTAGTGTCAGAAGCATTCTTCTGAAGTTTGTTGTGAAAGTTTTAATTGCTGTCAAATTCTTTGTGTTCCTATTTTCCATGGGGAAAGAGATAATTGTATTTAGAGCTTTTATATCAGATGCCAATGTGTTTATAGCTTTGTGGGCATAAATATGCAGGTTTGTGCCTACAAAGGTCTAAGATGAGTTTGGAACCTTTAGAAAATTTGGGGCTGCAAAATGAAATGTATACCTTAACCATCGCAAGCATTATAAAATGAGTGAATAAAAGCCACAAAAGAAAGAAAACCCTGTTTAGGAATGATTCCCCAGAATGGTGACTTAGGATTCTTAGAGCTGTGACCAAATATTGAGTGGATGATTCTTAACTAAACTCCTCTGTAGATTTGGTTTGCTGATTAAAAGCTGTACTTCAGCATGTATTATTTTCTTAAGATGTTTGTGCTTAAACAGTGGCTATAGAATACAGCTCAGCTACTGTGGGCTACCTGCAAACATGAGGGGACAGAAGCACTTATATACCCTTTCTGCTCTTGAACAGAGGGAGAAAGCATCACCTGTCCACCAAGGAGGGCATTCATAGTAGTTCCAAATACTGGTAAAGAAAGCAAACCTCAGAACTGAGCAGTAAAGCATGCTAACCATGATTGCAAGGAATTCACATGGATATAAATAACTGCCATCTCCAGTAGTGGCACATTGTGTTAGCAGCATCTAGAAATTGTAATCCAGTATACAGTTAATGGTTTAGATCTTTTTTAATAAGTTAATAGACTTTCACTTAAATAGAAACATTGAATCATTAATAATCCAAAATATTAAACCGTATCATGTTGAAGCTCAAAATAAGTTACTCGTAAATATTGCTACGGAATTCTGCTTACATTTTTGAACCAGCATAATCATAAAGGTATGTCATTCTCTCCTGTAGTCAGGTTTAGTGTATACAGAAGAAGAATGGGAACGGGAATGGAATGAACTGCTTAAACTGGCATCAAGTGAGCCTCGAACACATTTCAGCAAAAATGGAGGCACTGGTGGTGGGTAAGTTTCACATATGGCAAAATCTTTCCTTTTTTTCTCAGTGGGAAAATGATACATTACAAATGAATGGAGATGTTTACAGGACCATCAAACTGCCTTTTCATATAATTGCAATTTTTTGGCATGGTACAATATAATTATCTACACATGCCATTATAAAATTTAGCATTTTGATTGTTTCCTTGTACAGGCACCACACTAACTTAAGGTTACTTCACTTCCAAAAGAGTCTAGATTTCATAATTCACCACATAATTCTTCATATTTTCTAATTCTAAACTGCTGTTAACCCCAAACATATAAGGGGGAAAATAGTAATATTTTTGGTATTAAAGCTAAAGATTAAATATTTGGATGCAGTGTCTTTTTAAACAGAAAACAGAGTATCAGGTTATACTTTGTAGTCTCATGAAACCTTTCTGAAAAATCAATATGCTATTTCAATCTTTCAATGGTTATAAACAACTTTAACTGAAAATTATTATGATTAATATCACATTTATAGGAACAGTTGCCCTTTCTTTTGACTATTCAAGCTTATATTAAGACCATGTAACATAAATGGTGCTCTCAAATGCAAAAATTATTTAAGGATTGTAGGGGGGGTTATTTCAAATTAAACTGATTCACTATCATCCTAGTAATGTTTGACATAGCAGGAGGTTCTGCATAGGGTATGTCTGTTTTTTCTAAGACATACATCAGATTATTTTCTTGCCTAATTTCATATCTGTTTATCTAGATTGATTCCATAAGAGTATGGTTGATTGCAGCTACTTTGATTACACTCTGCAAAGTTGCAATGTTTGCCATTTACTCCCCCATGCTAACAGGCAAGTAAGGAAAGAGTGTGTTTTCTTGAAGACCTGCTTAGTAGGTTTAACCTTTGTATAGTATAGGATTTTAGCCAATTAGCTTATTATAAACAGTAGAAGAAAACTTCACCGTCACAGAGAAAAACCCAGTACTGTCTACTTAACTGCCAGTATGCATTTAGTTTAGAAGTTTAGAAGCTACTGGAAGAAAAATAGATAGAAACATGTTTGGGATTAAACAGCATTTACAGCATTTAAATACCAGTGATACACATTCAGAATCTGCTTTAAATAGCTGGGATGATAAACCAGCCCTCAGTTTCAGTGCAGCTGCTCTCAAAGTATAGGATTATTTACCAGCCTTAAGAACGCAGAAGCTTTATTTTTTTGTGTCTAGTGTTTATCACTAAAAATATTCAGTGTTTGTTTACTCAGCACATGTTTTTCTCTAGCTGCTGTTTCACCTGGAGAAAACTGCATATGGCGATAAGTAAATTGACAAATTATGACGTACAACACAATGAGAGTAATAAAATCTTTTGAAAAATATTCTCTTTTCCTTTCAAGGCTAGATAATTCTACTAACGCAGGAGGACACTGTTCAGAAAATTGTTGGCCATATTGTGCCTCATTTTCTTCTATTTTGAGGCTAAAGGTTTTCATTTTACTCTCTAGTTTGTTTCCTATGTTTGTAGATACTTTCCTGTTGATATGTTTTAGTCTTCCTAATGCAACTCAATTCACATTTCTATTAAATTTAGCCATTCATCACCAATTTCCTCTGGCCTTAATCTGTATGTTTCATACTGTACATTTCATGTACCATGTAGTTTCAGTATCTACCAGTCAGAGATGTCCTCAAATATTGTGTTTGCCAAACAGCTTTACCTTTAGTTACTAGATACTAGCACATGGAGTACCACTGTTACATAAAGAACTAATTTAAATTGGCTTTGATGTTCTCATCATGGTTTGCATTTAACTTTTTGCAAATCAAAATAAAGATAAAGAGACAACAGTTAATTTTTCCTTTAAAATAGTGAGAGAGGAATCAGGCAAGAAACTTTGACAATTAAATATGTGAATATGTATTTCTCTTTACAGTCATTGCAAAGAGAGAATGAATGTGACAGAATGAATTATTTTCTCAATTCAATTAGCCATGTTCAAAATAGAGCCCTTGAGAAGGAAAAGGAATATCAAAATAGTACATTTGAGGTGGGGTATAGTACATTCTCTACTTAGGTACTGTATTAAGAAAGCTTGCAAATTAGACTTTGAATTGTAGATGAGACACTCTCTTTTGGTGTCAGAATTATCTAAAGCATCCAAAGTTTTATCTGCTTCAAAAGAATTCACTGACAAGCCTAAATCTGGAATTATGCTGCCTCATGAACCTACAAGTCCCTTTTAGTTATTTTTCAGACTGAACTACATGCAAAGGAGATCAGTAATTGTTGCTAAATCTCCAAAGATTTCTTCTTTGAGAGTATTCTTGTTCTGAGTCTTGGAAGTTGGAAAAAAAAAGAAAAAGATAAAAGGTACAGAGAAAAACCTGCTTCTTAAGTTCTTGTTTCCAACATGTAAAATCCTTCAAACACTAAAGCAGAGAAAAGTAATTATCTAGGAAGCAGATTCTTGGTTTTAAACAGTTTTGCACATTTTCTCTGTAACTGTAAAAAATAAATTTCAGATTAACATGGTTGTTTCATTTATGTCCATTTACAAGCAAAACCAGGGGTACTGAATTGAAACAACTGCTTTGATAAAAGGAAAATGTCTTGTCCCCTCCTATTTTGGTAAGAACATAACTATTGCAATCCTGCTGAAGACTCATTTTGCAGACTGTTGTCAGTGAGAGGTTTCAAAGCCTGTTCTAGTGCTAGATTGAATATCACTGTTAATAATTTCTCAAAAATCTAGGAGGGCTGAAAGCTAGATGTCATGTTGTGCCATGTTGTGAGCCAATACAGATTTTGAAAGCGGATGGTATTCTTATTTAGTATTAACTGTCACCTTGTAGCTAGCTGTCTCATATGCTGTTGGCACTATCTTATTAAAGGCAAGTGATTTAAAATGTGAAGAAAGGAGGCAGTACTGATGTGATCTTCCCATGTGTCATCAGAGTTTTATTTAAGGCAGAAAAGCAGAACATTTAAATGGGAAGTACCTCTCAAATGCATGAGGTTTCAGGCTTGGTTAGGTATTCAGAGCATTTCAACATACAATTCTTTGTACAAAACTAGCGCATCCATCAAAGACCCTCATCCTATAGAGAATTTAGTTGAGATCATTGCACAAAGATATTGCTTTAAGACTACTTCTATTTGATCTAGATGTCTATTATAGGAGTGACATTCCTTTTTTAACATTTCAGTATAAACAGCAACTATAGGGTGCAGATAGAAAAAGCTTCATTATAACAGTATATCTTTTCCTTATTAGCTGAAGTTTCTGATGGCTAACAAATCTTTTCATCTGGCCTATTTTCAGTTATGTAAATTGTACTTAAGCCAAATGCAGCCTGGAAATGATCAAATTGCTGTGGTGACTCAAAATGCTGGTTCAGGCAGTCCTTTAGATCTGAAAGCAGTGGATATCCCACAGATGCTAGAAAAGAAATGAAATTCAAGGCAATGGAGGGATCAGAATTATGTCGTATTAAAATTAAGTACTGGGACTTACGTAGCTATTGGGTTTTTCTTATTTAACAAGTTTTTGTTGAATTCAAGGTATTTCCTATTTGACAGATGGTTGCATCTCACATGCCACAGAAGATGTTTTACACAAAAGCATGTGTTCCCACACAATGAAATACAAAATAACATTCAAACCAAAATAATCTAGGGTAAGTTGATTTAGGCTTTATTTTATATGCCTTCAGAACTGCTTTCTATATATTGTTATTGACTGAGAAAAAAGGCAC
>VWZY01004349.1:17974-30960 GCA_013399075.1 Chloroceryle aenea
GCCTGCAGCACCCAGCACCAGCCTCCAGCACCAGCCTCCAGCACCCTCTGCTGCCCAAAGCAGACACGGCACTGCTGCAGCTGCTGCCAGCCTCCTCTGGAGCATCCAGTCCCACCCCAGCCAAATCCTGCAGACAGGGAGAGAAGAGCCAGTGTTTTGGCTGCTCTGGTGTGTAGCTAAAGCCAGACTCTAAAGAGATCGCTGTTGGCTTGGAGAATATTTGGAGACCTTGAGATAGTTGAATCCTGCAGACAGGGAGAGAAGAGCCAGTGTTTTGGCTGCTCTGGTGTGTAGCTAAAGCCAGACTCTAAAGAGATCGCTGTTGGCTTGGAGAATATTTGGAGACCTTGAGATAGTTGAGCAAACTGCAGAGGTGTTAATGCAAACCAGATTCACAGCCAGCTGCACAGTAAGGATAGGTCACCTTCAATTGCCCTCATTCTGGGTTGGTTTTGTTTTTTTTTTTAATCATATTTTACTCCAGACAGAGTAAATCGTTGTCATGAGGATAAATCAGGACATGGTTGAGAAAAGAAGACAAACTTCAGGTTCTGAAATCTGTGGCCAGTGTTTGTCCCAGGGACTGCCTTACATGGAGCAACTGAGGCGACTGTCTGAGGACAGCTCTGGCTGCAACTCCGTTAGAGATGCTGCTGTAGTAGAGTCAGCTAGAGAAGCCTAAGCACCTCTCAAACTCTGGAGAGACTTCCAAGTTTCACTTTGAATATCCAAACTCAGATGGTGTTGAGTCCGGAAAAAAGCATGGGGGGGAACAAGATAAAAAAAGAGGAAGAGCACAGGAGACAGAAATAAATGTTTGAGTCTTCACTTTCTTTTTCTTATTTTTTCTTTTAATTTTCTGCTAGAATCATTCTGTGGCTCTGTGATTTTAGCATTATATATTGCTAGCTACAAAAGGGAGTGTTGTTTCTAAAGTGGTTGGTTTACTTTAAAGATAATATTATTGGTTATGAATAGCTAGTGAAAGTGGAAACAGGCAGAAGGGTCATTTCAAAATTAAATACACTGCTTTTGAGAGCATTTAGACCTCTGGTTTTGAGTTCACATTGAAACATTCCAAAAAAATCATCTACTTGCAGCTTACTCACCTTCCTTTGGGTGATAACTGTCTTTATTCTGAGTTTTAAAGTATTTCTACTGTCTTAAAGCCTGTCTGTTGGATATGGGCTGGCTTTTGGAAGAATACAGGCAATTGATTTTAATTTGCCTCTTTGGGGATACAGTTAATGCTAAATACTCGAAAAGGTTGTTGAAATCAGTGTAGAGCAGACATCATTCAGTTCCATAAACCTCCAGTCTTAACATCATGCCAAATATTTCAGTTTGGTCAAAGTGCTGCTGGGCTGCATTAAAGGCAGCATGAAAGGTGTTTAGGATTTGTTAGATTTTTTTCCAAAGGAAATACAGACAATATTACTGGAATTGGACAGACTGCTTTCTGGTTATTACTTCTATAGAACTCCCTGGAGTGGACCAGCCAAGTAAAGTTTATAGCAGTTTTACAAAGTCAAGTAGAAACACCCCCCTACCCCGCCCATTATTGCTCCAATTCTAAACTGAATAAATTGATTGTGGGCTTTAGAAAAAGCAGTGATAGGTGACTTGTTCCTCTGTATGATCACTTGATATATTTCAGTGTCTTCTTTGCTTTCCCCCCTTTGGATCTGCTGCTGAAAGGGACACTGTAGCGGTTCAAAAGCGAAGGCATCCTATGCAAGGTTGGGATGGGTTTAGATTTGCCAAGAGAGGCTGGTAGTGAAATGTGGTTGTGAGCACAGTGAATTAGGGGAAGGTGCTTCCTAAACTTGAATTCGCTTGCTTTACTTGTTTTGGTTAATAGTTAGAGTAGCTTAATGTGGTTACCTGAGCAGTCAAGACTTGAATCATGGGAATAACCTGAGAATTAGGAAACTTAAGGAAGAAGAAACATTTACAGTCCAAAGTTGCTGTACCTGTCAGAAGATTAAACAGGCAACGATGTGTCATTTGATTCAGCCTTTAGACCCAGATTGCTAATCTAGTATTCCTAGGGACTATAGGGAAGGTTTAACTTGTTATTGAAGGGCATAGGGGTTCAGATACATGCAGCTAACTGCATATAGTAATCTATATTAAAATTACTTATTTTATAAATTATTAAATTCAGTGAATCGTTTTTCATAGAGAGAGATTGTTTTTGTCAGCCTAGAGAAGAAAGATATATTATTATTATTAGATTATTTGAATTTTAGTGCTTATAAATACTTTGGATAGCTGTTACATCTATGCTCAGACTGGAGTTAATGAGAGCATGATTAATTGACGAGTATTCAGGTTTTAATAAAGGTAAATTTAGAGCATGTATTAAGAGTAGGAAAGATGTACTTTTTTATGTTTATGGTGCAAATGAAAGCCAAAGCCCATCTCGGACATCTTGCCATGAAATCTCACTGGGTTCAGTAGGGTGGTTGTTGGTGCAGAACCAGGCTGATTACTGAAATTTAATTACCTTTAAGGAGGAATCTGGTTGCTGGGGGAAGTCTTTCCTAAGATAGTGCCTTAATACTTCACCAATAATAAAGTAGGAAGCTTAAAAAATGTTATTTATGAGCAGTTATTTATAATGCACTTGAAACTGTAATTGAATAAAAAAGCCTGCACTATAGACTACCTGGAGAAATCTTTAGTGTTGTGCAACATTTAATTACCAAATTTTGTATTTCAATACTGTACCATAAAGAAATTTCCCCGTTTTCCAAGTAAATCTCCTTTTTGTAACGTCAGAAGAGTTGTTCCATTACTCCAGTAATGGGTTCAGAGGATAACCTTGCCCACAAATTAAACATCTAGGGCAGCAGTAGCAATATTGCTGTTCATATTCTACTCCAGTAGTCAGAAAAGGGCTTTTGTTGCTTTCCACTTCTGCTAATTAAAGGAGGATTTTTCTCATAAGATAATGACTTATACCTTGTGGTCCAGAATGTGAAGTTTATACCTTTAATGATTCCCTCGATCAAAAATAAAGTATTTCAAAAACTCTGAGGCTTTTCTTGGTGCAGTAGACAGCGCCGTACTTTTTATGGATGGTGTAAGGCATTATTTTACTGAGAACCATTAGCTATTTAAAACTTCGTGCATAAATTAAAGAGGAGCTAAATGGATTTGCAGTTGTTGCCATTAGTAGCATTCTAGATTATACAGGCAATTATTGTGTTCATTAATGTGGAGCAGGCCCTTTGCAAAACTATTGTGGTTGTCTTAGACATTAGGTACAAATTTTCCCTTGGAGATTAAAATTTCCAGTGGTGTGTTTAATTTTGTTAGCACAGTTGTTTCAGATAGAGCCAATATTATGACAAGTAGAAGAAAATTTGCTTTTTAATATGGGAAATAGCAATAAATGTGGAAAATTACTCCAGTTCTTAACTCATCTATTTCTTATCTTGTCATAATTATTCTGCTTATGGTTGTTTTCAAGGGGCAAGGAATCCCTTGCAAGTTGGTTATTTCACAGATGCTTTGATACAATCACACTGTAGTTAAAGTGAAGCTCACCCACTTTTCCAGTATTCAGATAAATCTGAGCAACGTTAGTGGATTTCTGCAGCAAATGTGTCTGGATAATTCAGCAGCGTTTCATTAGGTCGAGTGCAGAAGTTGTTTAAGTGGAAAGGCACCGAATTAAACTAATTACTTCTCAGTCCATTCTCCTAACTAACTTTTTGAGGAACGGAGAACACGTTTCTGTTAAAACTGACTTTTCGTGTGCCTTCTTAAGGAGGGGTTTGCAACTGCCCTCCCTTGCTGTGGTAAATGAAAACACTGAAAGGGACTCTGGCCACCAGAGCCATCTGTGTGAGAAGGATGACATTATTTGGAACAAACCAAATACTCTTGAGCAAGAGATGTACAGCGTGAAAATTTTTCATCGTCACCTCTTTTATTCTCTTCATATCTCTCCAAACACATTTTTATTGGATTCCAAACTTAAACTCACATCTGTCTTCATCAGTTAGAAAGGTATTAATGCTTTGAATTAGCTACGTATCAGTGTGCAGTGGACTAAATTTAATGTTTCTGTCCAAAAAGTGGCATTCTTTCCCAAGAAGCTCTTTCTTCATTTCTGTTCCGGGGTGGGGTTTTACGGGGGGCAGGGGGGTGTGGAGGAGAGGGATAGGCTTTTACTGCCGTGATGCAGGAGAAAAAAGTGTGAGGTAGTGGTTATGCATATTGCAAGACAGTGATTCTTTATTTTATTACAAAAAAAGACCAACTCTAGAAGGCCAGATTAAATCATTCCTTTCACTTTTTAATGGGATTTGGATGAATAGAGTAAAATATGCACTTTGCATTCATTGATAGCATCTTTAGGTTGAGGTAATTGAGTCTTTTTTCCCTGACTGAATGAATAATGACTTCATCTGATCCTCAGCGAGGCCTGAAACCTAGACTGCCTTTGTCAACGCAAAAAGATCTGGGCTTTGAAACATGCTCTACTTCCCTGGCTTAATTTTTCTTCATTTTAATCCAAAAACCTATTTTTCTCAATAATTCAAGCATAAACTATGTAGTAGTTGAAGCAGCGGAAATTGCAAGATATTTGTCCTCGTTGTGCTGCTTTTTAAATGCAGCTGATAAATCAGCCACTGTGGTCTTCAGCTGCTTGGTTCTCTAGGGAAGGGCCAGCCCACGTAGAAGCAAGATTGCTGGAATTTTTAAGAACTATATTTAAAGTGGTTCCTTTGCAGACTGTTTGTTATCTAAGGAAGTGTTCTGTTTTACTGGTCTTACTGGCAAGGCTCGGAGATAAAAGGGGCATCTGTGGTGGAGCCCAGGAAACTCTTCCTGACATAATTTTCCCACATATTTTACTGACTACAAGAGCATCCCAAAAAGTGGAGCATAAATACTTAGCTTACAGCATACATTATTCAAATGGTGAGAGTCTTAGTTACATAGCTGAAAAATACTTTTTCCTGAGAAACAGTGGCTGAAAGATGGGCTGGCTTCGTGGCTCTGCTAAAACGCTCCGAAATCAAAGCGCTTTTCCTTGCAAACAGTCTGAGCACTGCTGGCTCTTCTGGTCTGAAAATGGATATTCCATCGGCCGTTGGTTCAGTGAATAACTGAAGGCTTCATGCAATTAAAAATTATCCCTGAGCAGGGAGTTCAGGTTTGCAGGCTGGCAGGGGGTACGGCGGGGGTGCACCGGAGGCGGGAGCTCTGTCGCGTTCGCTGGCTCTTGAATCTAACAGGTTTTGCACCTTGTAGCAGTGGATGAGCAGTGGCCACCCTGCAGATGTCGTATGTGGTGACAGTGTCTTTGCTGCGTGCATGACAGAAGAAAATTGTTCCTGTTTACTTGCTGATCTTTAGTTGCTCTCCGTACCCTCCTGTGTTGCTGTCCTGGATCAGGGCACGGCGGAAGGACGTGTCAGGTGTGAAGGCATCGAAAAGCCCTGGCTGGGTCTGGGAATTGTTATTGTCACGTAACCAGGGAACATCTATTGCATGCAAGCATAGGAAAACCAATCCATTTGGTTCTCAGAACGCAGTTAATTGTTACAGGTACATGGATTTTTAATAGGCAGGAATAAAGAGGAGAATTGTTTGCACCGCAAAAGGGTCAAGTGGAGGAAAAACTCATGACTGACTTGATTTGTACTTCTTCCTCTAGGTTGGCTTGTTGGACCTGGAGTTGAATCAACTGACCAAAGCCCTGTTTATGGCCTTGGTTGCACTCTCAGTTGTTATGGTAACCTTGCAAGGATTTGTGGGCCCGTGGTATCGCAACCTTTTCCGGTTCCTCCTCCTCTTTTCCTACATCATCCCAATCAGGTACGTGTAAGGATGAAAGAAAAACGCAGATGTCTAATTTCACCGAATGTGGCTTTCTTGAAATTTATCCTTGCTTCTCATTGCGAAGGAAATTGATCTTATCAGGAAGCTGAAGGAGAAGGTGCCAACAAATCTGCTGATTCTCGAAGGATCACTGTACAGAAACCAATACCGTTGTTGGGGGGGTTGTATAATGTTCATCTTGCTGGAGTAATCAGGATATCTAATCCTTTACTGGCATAAATGTATTAATAAGGATACAATCTTGGTGTGTTTGAGAACGTGGGTTTAGGAAACGTGCATTTGAATGGATGGTGTATTCTGGAATGCTGTTTTCAGTGCCTTCAGTACTGAAGGTAGTCCACTCCTCTGGTTAAAATACAGACTTCTTACTGCAGCAATGATTAATTTAAAGGGAATGACTGAATAATGTAAGTGTGCTTCTACACTGAGAGGACTTTTAACGTGTGTAACCAAATAGAGACTTGCCTTGAATTAATTAATTCATTAAGCATGAGTACTGTATATTCAAATTGCAGATAAACTGGAACGGGAAATAATACCCATGGGTGTAATCAACTCTTCTGTGGACACAGAAGTGAGAACACTGACTCTGAAATGAATTTTTTTCCCTTGCATGGGAGTTACCCTTGCAAAATGGAAATACTTCTGTTAAAATACTCCGTGGTTCAATCAAGGTGATAATTTTTGATGCTGTCTGGAACTCTTCAGGTTGAGAGAGTCCTTCACTAAGGCCAGTGGCTAACCCCAGTTAGCACCTAAGTCACAGATAGATTTAAGACCTATCTCCTCAGGTTTGCACACAATACGTGAATCCGTGCAGTGTAAGAAACAAAAAGAGGATTTGGGCAGATATTTTAACTGAAGCTCACCTGACTTAGGTGTTTGTGTGTTCACATTTTTAAAGTACTTGTCTGTGTGGAGGAGACTCTCACGTGTGACCAGTCTGATACTCAGAAAGTATCTGTCTTAAGTTTTTATAACACAAAGGACGTGTATTTTTATACTACTTCTGTATTCCAAGAACAAGTGGTTATGCTGGGAAGTTTGAGAAGGTTCCAGCAAATCTTCTGGAGCTGAGCAGATCTCATCTTGGAGCCGCTTCCACTTCCTTTAACTGGCTCTTATTTTTTATTTACACATTTGTGTTCCAATTTTGTGATGTCTTTCTAAACACTGTCACTGTCACAGCTCCCTCACTGCTGTTCAGGTTGCATCACCATTTCCCCCATGTACACACAGTTAATGAGTGTTAAGCAGTTGATCCACATGAAGAGGCCAGAAGTGCTGCACTCAAGTGGTAAGTCAAGTCTGTGTATTGCTGAAAGATGCACTTAATCATCAAAGATAGGCAGGGGAAGGGAAAAATGAGCTAAGAGTATAAAGGTTCACTTGTCATCACTGTGTTCTTCCATAATAAACATCCTAAGCCAGAACTTATTAAAATGGTTAAAAGACAAATATATCTTTGTTACTGGACTCAAGAGGATCAAGAGCATATAGGTGGTGTAAGTAAATTTGACTCTGTATTGACAGTTCAACATACACCACTGGAAACCATGTTGATTGAGTAGCTCACCTTCAGTTTAAGAGTTGTTCAGTGGACTTGTGGAGCAGTTCTTCCAAAACTAATTTCTAGGATACACTTAGTCCCATTTTCCCATTGCCTGCAGGAGAGAAAATGCAAAGCAGAAGTGGAGAATGTGCTTGGGTTAGTTCTGAGCAGGACCATGGGCTTGCTCTGTGGAGGATCAGACAGGAATCTCACCAGAGAATACTTTTCTCTCTCATTTTTATCTGTTTCTATACCAACTTTTCTTCAGCTCCTGTCCTTCATATACAGGGTTGCTTCCCACACTGACAGCAAACTAAACAACTCCAGTCATGCCAGTGTTCAAATGTAACTACACTTCTGGGTGCTAAGCATGGAGATGATTTATTCTTCAGGCTGTGCTTGGAGTGTAAACTCTTGGAGATGAAGCTGACTAATGATGCTGAAGCATCAAGTGTTGTGTCCTCTCCCTTTCACAGGGGCTGTATGGAGGAAATAATGAACTTCTCATGGGCAAGGGACTTGAACAGGGGAGATGAGGATTGACTGGTAGAGGGGAAGCATATCTGGACTCATGTGGGCATGAAATGTGTTAATTGATGGGTTTAGAGAATTCAGGAAGTTTCTAAATACGGAGCTTTTTTTCCATTTGGGTTTGGCTTTGGGTTTGCAGGGCAAGGGGAATTTCTGATGCTGAATAAAAATAATTTTCCATCACCAGGCGTGTTTGGTAAAGATCAGTGGGAGGAGGCAACCAGAGTTTTACTGATGTCTGTGCAGCCTCTCCTGCAGTTCATAGGAAGAGGAAATTGGTTTTGCTCCAGGGAGCAGCTGGTTTCTTGTGACTCAGCTGCATCCTAAATACCCCTCTAGTAGAGCTCAGTGTTGCCTCACTGTGTGAGGGGTCTTACTGTGGGGCATGTAAGACTGCAGAAGTATAAACATAAAGCAACTATAAAAAGAACCAAAACAGCCAAACAAAATAAACCCCAACCACCAGCACCTACCCCTCTTTCTAAACAACCCAAACCCAGCCCACAGCACTGCACATATCCTGTGGTGTGCAATGAATCCAGGCAAATGGGGGGAAAGTTGTAGTAAACAAACCTTGATAGCTTAGCTGGGCTCTTAATTGGTTCTAAGTTAGAATCATTATGCACAAAACATTTCAAACCCCCTACACCCCAGAAATATTTTGCCCTTAAAAACGGCTCAGCTCTAATTCATGTCTTTTTTCCCACTGGAGGAAAGATAACCAGGGAGCCTCCCCAGGCAGTCTGCCTCCTGCTGAGGTCATCTGTTTGAATTTCTTCACATTTATGGGGCAAGAAGGATAGAAAGCAAGTCCTTGACAGACTGTCCAAAACTAAGTCAGTCTCTCTAGAATTATGCTCCCCCATTCTGAGTTTTCCCATGTCCCTCAGTAGTCTTTGGCTTTGGTTCTGGCTGAGATGCATTAACACCTGTCCTTAGGTTCCTCCAGTATCACTGAGACCGTTCCATTGCTGGCTTTAAATAAAATCAGTGAAATACATTCTCCATTGCTTTACAGGATCTAGTCTGACTGTGTCACCTAGTGCAGGTGTCACACGTGTCCTCAGTAATGCCCCTGCTGCTGCTCTTAGTGATCCAGCCTGGACGTTCTTAGGCCTGTGATCTATCTTTTTCTTTTTTTCTCTTTTCCCTCACTTTCTTTTCCTCCCTCTCACCTCTCTCCTCTTTCTTTTTAATACTAAGATCCTTTTGTTGAACAACTTGGAATCCTGTTTAATGAATGGCAAAGGGCAAAAACTTTGAAGAGCACCTCAGGTGGAGGAAGCTGAGGTAGAGCCTTGTCTTTATTATGCCATCTTTTACCTGCTTACCCAGTTTAACTCCACCACTGTGGATATAGAGTCAGTCTTTTTATCTTCTTAAAATCAGGCTTCCACTTTCATCAGGAGAGTTTAATTTCCCTTTTATTTAGAACTGAAGACATTTACTGTACACAAGTAAAATTCCAATACAAATCATGTAAGTCTTGAAGAGTTTTTCTTTCAGTTTTTGCAGCTGTTCATTTGATCAGTAGTTTCAGTTTCTGGGTTTTGTGGTTTGGTTTGGTTTGGTTTTTTTGGTGTGTTTTTTTTTTTTTTAAAGCTGTTTTGAAAAAATACTCAATCAACTGGGGATGTGAGATAGCCACTCTCAGCTACTGGGCTGAAATCCCGTGTGGATATGGGTGCAGCAAAGATGATTGGGCTGTTAAAGGGCCTTGCCAGAAGGAAGTGTTGTCTTTTCCCCTGAGGTTTATTTGTAGCATCCCATCATCACCTGACTGGAGCTGCCATAGTAGTCAGTTCAGAAACGCCAGCCAAGGCCAGGGGAAAGGCTCACCTTAGTGCTGGTGCTGCACCACCAAGCTGGATCCCCTCCACCACCAGTAATGGCACTTTGCTCATTTACAGGCCAGCCTTCCTCAGCCCCATCAAAGACAAAGGGAGCTGCAGTTTGACTGAGGGCATTGGTTGGTTGGTTTGCCCCCAGGAATGTAGCCAGGAGAGTTTTTCAAGATAATTTAGGTTTAGCCAAGCAGTTGTTGGTGAAATTACTACCTTGTGTATGCAGGCATCTGAATCCTGTAGCTGCACATGCTTCTGCTTAGCTGGTAAGAAATACTGAGGGTTTACCATAAATTGAGAAGAGATTGACTGGGGATCTGATAAAACGTCTGGTGGCCAGGCTCTGTGTTGAAGCTGGATTGACAGGGGTGTAAGCAGCTGACTTTTTAGGAGGTTCTGGTGTACACAGAACCTGAAATGTCTTTTGTCCTTTCCTTCAGGCACCCCAAGGTGCCTCAGCACTGAGCCGTTCTGCCAGAATAAGCTGTCCAAAGGGCTGGAAGGAACTGCCTTGCACTTTAGTAGTAAAGTTTTGGGGCACTACCTGGCTCTCCTCTGCTCTTTTGCCTGGGACTTTAAGAGGAAATCCTTCCAGTTGTATCAGTTTATTTTCAGTGGCAGTTAAAACACTGCTAGGGAATCTTCTGTCTGAAATTGGTTAATATCCAGTCAAATCCCAGGTTGTACAAATATGAATTTCTGTGTAATCCCAAGATCCAGGGAACTCCCACCTAAGGCAGGCCCGTCGTGTCCATCAACCAGCAGCAAGCAGATGTGCTGCTGTCAGTCATCCTGTGGTTTGTGCTGCCCACGTGGGAGCTCGGGTCTGTGCAACGTGTGGATGTGAGAGCACCAGTATCTGCAAATGCAACCTATCTAGAGGCTAAAAAATAGTATAGGAAGCTTTGTGATAGTTTACAAACTGATTTGGAACTTCTTTGTTGAAGGTGGTGTGTCTGTCATGCCAGGGGTCAGTCTGACCCTGCCCAGCACGGTGCTGCCCTACTGCCTGAGCTGGCTTTGTGCTTTTCTGACAAGGTCTGATACTCATGCTGCCCAGAGAGAGCACAGCTGGTTAAGAAAACCCCAAAAAAGCTATTTTTTTAATTGATCTAGTGCAGTAGATCTTTCTCCTTTCAAACCTGGCAACATTGCCCATTTGCTGCTAGTTGTTTTTCTGGTTTTAATGCCAAATTTGTCAGGAATGAACTAAAAATGTTCCTGCGTTGTAATGCATTCCTGTTAGACATCTAATGGCAGTATCAGTGCTGTTGTAGAAGAGCCTTAATGAAAGAAGGCATCTGACCTGATCAGTGTGAAAATAACAAATATTTTTAATAGGAAGTAATTGTTACTCTGAGCTGCTTATGCTACATCCCTTGTGCCAAGGTGCTCAATTGCCCTGCACTCTGCCTGCAATGTGCCCTGTATTGCCATGAAGAAATTCAGAGATGATTAAATGGGGTTACCCCTGTGGGCACTCCTCTTCTACCTGGAGTTTGGGCAGAGCTTTGGTTTGGCTGTGAAACTTCTGCTTGTGCAGAACTGCTGAGGAAGTTCTTCCTGGCACCAGAGCTCGGGGAAACGATCATTCGGTTTTGATTCAAATTCATACTTGAATTTCATTAGGCAGGGGATCCCTTTGCTCACAAAACTGCTTTTGCTAACTTCGTTAGGTCTTGATTGCTTCTCAGTGAGCTGAGAAAGGCAGAATGTTTCTGGAGTTTCTGAATGTGTTTGATGCTTTCTCAGTGAAGGCCCTTTCTTAGTGGCAGATTTGTCCCCTTTTTGACTACAGAACAAAACCAGAAATCTTTACAAGGGGACTTAAATGTCATTGCCCTTTGGGAAAAAATGAAATTTAGAAGTCCATTAAATATTAATTCTTTTAACCTAAACCAGTTGATGTTTTGGAGGGAATAAAAGCAAAAGCATCTAGTTTTAATGTGTAGGAAAAAGCAGTGTGGGTTCTGAAAAGTTGGGGTATTGATTTGTTCTGGAGCTGAATTGTAGGGAAATGGCACCCTGGCTCTCAGTGGAATAAATCCCCAAGTTGGATAAAAGTCACCTTTGGTTTGTGTGCTCTGGGGTAGCCGGTGCTGAGGTTGAGACAAGAAACTTCACACTATTCCTGTCACTAAATACTCTCTGCAGCAGCCCTCCAATGCTGCATCTCATTCACATACCCTGTCTGAAGATTGCATCCTAACTGCTTTGCTAAGAAGTAGTGTTAGTGGTGCAACAGTAACACCACTACTTCTATAACGAAGGTTTCTTAAAACCCACAAAGGGTTTATGAGAAATGACAGCTAAGATTGTCAGGCAGTGACAGCAGCTTGGTGTTGAGGAAGCTCAGCGTCAACTTCTTTTATCCTGTAAAAATTCTTGGACATTTCTTTCAGGTCTTCTGCTGTTCCTGTGAATCTGTTGGAGATTGCTAGTTTTGAAGGCAAACTTGCTGTTAATAGGTCTCCATCATTTCTGGTGTTAAGGGAGTGTCTGTAATGTGCCAGGGGACAGCTCCAGTGATCTAAAAGACAGAAATTTCCTCAAGACAACGAACAGCAAGTGAAGGAAGCCTGGGCAGGATACAACGGACACATTTTAGAATTAAAACTAAAAATGCATCCACAGCCCTCATTTTTTTCTTCATTTTATTCCCATCTAATTCTTTACTCATTTTAGCAATTCGAACATGTACCCAGTATCTCTGTGTGCCAGCAAGAGACTTGGACTGTCCAAGTCTCAGGGCAGTCATTATTTCTCTGGAGGTCAGTGGTGCCAGCTTTCTTTTAGATCCATCAACCAATAGGGGGTACACAGCTCCATGCTGCAAAGCCAGGGTGATTCCTAAAATGCCTCGAAGTTTTGGAATACAAAATTCTCCTCACCACTCAGTGAGAGAAGCTGTCTTTTTTTTATATTATTATTTCCTCCTTACCTTTAGATTAGATTTAAGTGAAATTATAATTTAAGGTGAGGAGGTGTGAGTTTGAAAGGCAGATGGTGAGATGGATTGGGAACTGGCTGGACAACAGAGCTCAGAGGGTTGTGATCAGTGGTGCAGAGTCCAGCTGGTGCCCTGTAGCTCCTGGTGTTCCCCAGGGGTCAGTGCTGGCTCCAGCCTTATTCACCATCTTCATCAGTGACCTGGATGAAGGGATGGAGCAGACCCTCAGCAAGTTTGCTGATGATAC
>VWZY01004349.1:31037-50771 GCA_013399075.1 Chloroceryle aenea
TGTGGGGGCCGCCGTGGGTGGCCCTCCTCTGGCAGGGGGGTTGGACTCGATGGTCTCCAGAGGTCCCTTCCAACCCCTGCCACTCTGTGATTCTCTGATTAAATACCTATAGAGAGTGTTTAGAATATCAAACCCAGGGAACACACGTGGTTATAAAAGACTTAAGTGATATAAACTGAAGCCTTAGCAGATGTAAACTGCATTTCAGCTTTGAAAGGCTTTTCTGATTTACTATTAGTGAAGTACAGTTGTTCCTCTCTGGATGACTTTGTAGGTCTCCATCGGTAGAGCATCCACCTGGATTTCTCTTTTTCTGTGCCATGTACCTGAGATTGCAGCTTTTAAATAGAGCTTTCATTGCTGAATTCCTGTCTCAGGAGCCCAGGCAGAAAAAAAATATTGATAGCCCAAAAGCCTGTTTGAAGTGGGGTGATGAGTGGTTTTCATCCTTCACTTACTCTGCTTACTCCTGGCTGGAGGAACTGTCTAGCTACTCTCTAATAAAGTAAGCATGTTCATTTTTTCTCTTGTCGAGCTATACCGCATCATTTATACTTGACTGCCTAACTAGCAAGTTCTCATCAACTTTTTCTGTTCCTTCTGTGGCTAATATATCATTCCAGTGTGAGGGGTGTTGTGTTGTTCTTACATTCTCTAGAAGTTCACAGACTCATAATACAAATGCTGCTTGCTCAGCACTGGCTCTGGACTGAGTAAGATGGGGTAGACCTGTAGTTGACCAGTGTGAGGCAAGTGACTTCCAGTATTTTTCTCCTTGTTACGCTGTAGCATTTTAAATAAAAAGAGTTTGGGAAGAGTTTTCTTTCTCTTGTTTTTCCAAATTTTTCCCTTTATATTTACATGTCTGAAGACAGCTGACACTAGGTATGGTATTGTGATGTATCATCACACAGAAGGATGGTTTCTTGCTGCTGCTGATTTTAATGAGAAAATAAGAGCTAGTTAAAGAACAAAATATCATCTTGAATGGTCAAGCATCTTGTATCAAACTGGCTTTGTTTCTTTTGTGGCAGAACATGCGTTGTCTTCTGTTGTACAGATTCTGGTGGGGATGTGGAATAAACTGATGTTTTTCAGTGTGTGTTGACTTTTCCTATGTTCTCACAGTTGTAGTCAACTCCGTCTCTTGCATGGGATGTTGGGTTTGTGTGACTCGCTGTGCCCTCCACCATTACCCCAGGTACTTCACAGGCAGTCTTTCACTAGCATTGCAAGAGGACAGCTGAAAACCGGGGCTGCTCTTTTAGCTATGCTGTAAAGCAGCACCTAAAAAAGGTGTGAAATGAATTCACAGCATTTTGACCTTCATATTGACCTTTGTAAACCTGTTAGTAAGCTTGGGAACCTGAGCCCTGTGCCCTGGACAAATCAGGTACAAATCTTCACGTAGCCACTGTCCTTGCTGGTTCTTCAGCATCTCTGTGAGAGCAGGGGCATCAGAAAGCACCACGTGCCCATTCCTTAGTCCCTTCCACTGACTTAGTAGCAGGAATGCCATGAACAGCTAAAGGAAAGTAGTGCTCAAAAGTTTTATAATAAGGTGGCACAGAGCCTTGAGTTGGAGCATTTAATTATGGGGAAGAGCAATGGGATTAAAGCTATTTCTGACCAGCACGGGTGAAGACTTTTATCACAGCAACATAGGAATAGAAGGTGCAAGGGCAATTCTTATATGATATAGAGGTGGAAATATGGACAAATAAATGTGCAGATATGGAGTGAACTGGGAAAAAAACTTTTGATATGGCATTTCTGTGTATCAGTAAAACTTGTTGCATGTGACAGTTTCCAGGACAGAGCTACCCAGAGGTTCCTTGTTGCTGATAAGGGTGCATTTTGCAGCCTGGGCACTGCTCTTTTTTTGCAGTAGAGAGCTTCTGTAACCCCTCCTTGTGAAGGACAGCAACACTGTTGATCTGTTGTGATGGGAAAGAGAAGTTGACAAATCCAGTTGTACTTTACTAAAGAAAAAGTTTCTTAAAAAAACCCAGTGGCTTGAAAAGGTACAAAAATACCTGCACTTTCACACGATAAGGAAGGTAAAAGTGTTGGATTTTTTTAACCTTTACAAACTCTGACTTGGATAGAAATCTGGTCTTGTTGATAAGGTGTATGTACCATTCTCAGCTGTGTAAGTGTAGCATTGTAATGATGGCAAGAATCTCCACAAAGCATTGCAATCTCATGCAGAAGGTGTGATTCTGCAGGTGTACTGCAGTGCTTTCTAAGGGTGGAGCCTCCATTTCTCTTGGGATACCTACTCTACAAACACACCCAAAAAAGCACCGTGCCCACATTGTTGTTAGATACAGTTACATGATTTTATGCTGGGGTTTTTTTCAGGTATCCTTAAACTTATCCTAGTTTAATTTTTATGGTTATAACTCCCACTTTGCTGAGTATTTACACTGATTATGATATGAATTTCCTTTGCAGTTTACGTGTGAACTTGGACATGGGTAAGGCAGCCTATGGGTGGATGATTATGAAAGATGACAACATCCCTGGAACAGTTGTTCGAACGAGCACCATCCCAGAAGAGCTGGGGCGCTTGGTTTATTTACTGACGGATAAAACAGGTACATCAGGGTACCATTCTGAGAGATGGTGACTTGATAAAATTTCTGTACTTGATGCTGTATTTGAATATGTTAATGTGAGAGTAGATTTAGACTACTGGGGTTTATTTGCCAGTGAAATTTTAAGCGTGTGCTTCAGGACTTTGTACCAATCATTTTTGTGGTGTGGTTTTGGTTTTGTTTTGTTGGTTTTGGGTTTGTTTTTTCGTTTTCAACCCGTATCATGTTGTGTGTGCAATCACAGTAACTCTCTTAAGTTTTAAGCAGCAGCACTTGTGTGCTGGCCTTTCAGAGCTCGTACCTGAGAGGGGCTAAACAGACAAACATGAAAAGGTTCCTACCCACTGCTGTGGTTATGTGCCATTTGGGAGATGGCCAGCATTCCACCCCAAAGGTGTTTCAGAGCACTGAAGCCTACTTAGTTCTGGAGGAAGGTCTAAATTTGTAAGTTAATGATGTAAAAATGAAAATAAAAGCAGTATTCTTAGGGCAGTAGTTCCAAAGTGTTAGGGACTAACAGGCAGCAGTCTCACCCTGTGCACTCTTATCCAAGTGTTAGCTGAAAGCTGATGGAAGGGCAAATAAGCCTGGAGTCCAGCAGACATCACCAGCTTCAGAACACTGACTGTGGCCTTGCAGACCACGCTCTGCAGATTGTGATGGAAAACATTGCTCAACTGCAAATCTGAGGCTGTTCTGAATTCTGGACAGACACGTAGCCAATGCACTTTTTACCCAAGTGCCACTTCCAGTTTCTGTTCCTGAATGTGTCTGGCCTCACGCTGCCTTTCAGCAGAATGTGAAACATGCTGTTAGCTAGGAACAGAATCTGTCCGCTTCATCCATGGCTATGCACTTGTACAGGAGAGCTGGCTTCAGTACTTTCTCACTTGAATTTTCAGTTCTAGTCACGGGAACCAGTTGATTCTGTCCTCCTTCAAGCCCACTTAAGGCTTGGCTGTCAGAGGAGAAGGAAGAGGGCCAGTTTTGTAGCCATCCATCCCAGTTGGTGCTACTAAAAAGCAGGACCAAAATGCTGGTGAAGTTTCTTTTAATATTGAAAATGAAAGGGAATCCAGAGACCCGGCTGCAAAAAAATCTTAAGCCGTGGTCCGAGCTTCACTGGAAATGATTGAGAATTAGTTGTTGAGTCTAAGGAGCATTGCATTACTAACATAATTGCAAGGTAGTCCTTTATATGATTGTAAATTGGGTTTGTGCTTCATCAATAAGCTTTTTGACAAGAAGCGTCCATCACAGTGGCGCTCTCATTTGCCACAGTAGAATAGAAAATGAAGTATCCCAATAATTGCATTATAGTTTCCTTATTGTGGGACAAGAAAGCAATGTGGTATAATTAGGTTTGATTGGAGTGCATGTTTCCGGTAAGATCTGAAATTAATGATGTTGCTATAGTGACACATCTGCGGCCACCAGTGCGTGAAACATAAAGTAATTCATTCGACAAGAGAAGACATCTGTTAACTGCAAGGATGCAGAGCATATTGACACTGACCAGAAATACTCGACGTTATGTGATAAATGAACAAATGATGCTGAAACAGGAGGACAGATAATTTGTACTTAATCTGCTGGGAGAACTTTAATCTTCTCACTGGTTGCATTTGACAATGCCATTGTTTAAAGAACAATGCTGCAGAGAACTCATAAATTTTAAAACTTAACTCAGGGTGCAGCCTATTAAAGCAATACATTAATTCCTTTGTTAGGGAGTTTTTATCTTCATGTAGAACAAAGCCATTACTGAAAACACCCACTAAAACAACAGGTTTTTTAGGACTCACATTTTAATTATAGCATCCATTACCCAAAATGCCCTGTTGTTTGGACTTGAATCACGTCAAAGTTTGACAGAAAGGCATCATCCTTTACGGTGCAGGGGGGTAGTTACTGGGGGAGCAGTTTCCAGCCTTTTCCAAGGGCAACTGAGCATGATATCTCATCCTCTCCAGGGTACAAGAAGATTCCAATCCCGCAAGAAAAATAAAGATATTTGGCAACATTTATTGACCATTTTTGTTACTTGGGAGGTGGGATGGGAAACCTTCTGCTGTTGACGACAGCTACCGGCGTACTCAGCTAAAACAAACAGGCACGCTCTTCCAAGAGGAGTTATTCCTAACGCCTGCACTTGCTCTGGAGTTCTGTAATTAACATTTTAGCAGGCGCTTGGACCAAATGAGATACTTAACGGAGAGAACAGGGGAACAGATGCATAGAGCAATAGGATCTTGGATTTTCCGGGAAAGCCTTGAGTTAGAGGTTGGTGTGTATGGGCTTTGGCATTAAATCTGCCTAACGTAACGTACTACGGAACGGTGAGTTCAGTAATTCTTTCTGCAAATGAATCTCTTCTGGTATACTTTAATTACATGTTTATCTGCCCAATGCAAGCGCCAGCAGAGAAAGAGCAATCACAAAGCCCGCCGATGGAGTAACAGCTCCTCACTTCAGTTTGATGGATATATAGTCACACTATTGCCCTTACACCTCCTCTACTACAGCTTGTAAGGTTGCAGGGAGAGTGGGACAGTCTAGAAGCTTCTAGATGTACACTGAAAGTAGATCAGTCAAAAGAATGCTTGCGTTGTGGCTTCTGTGGGATGCTCATCAGCTGGAAGCACACGGTGTATCCACCGAGTATGGCTGTTGCTCTGAGGTGTTGCCATCGTTCTCGTGGGAGGCCGAAGGCAGATAGGAAATAGCTGCTGCTATTCATAACTGCGTTAACTGTTACCTCCACTGCTAACTTCTGCCCAGAAAGGAATAAACAGCTCAGCTCTCATGTTCTTTGCCCTCATTCCTAATGGATTGTGCTGGGGTTTGTTTGGTTTGCAGTTTTGTGGTGGTTATGTTTATGGCCTGGTCGTAAGTAGAGCAGCTTAGCAGATGTGTTCTATATACGTGTTTACCGTGAGGGCTTTTTCATTTTCTTTTTAGATTCTGTACCAAGTTATATTTTCCCCAGGGTTCATGGGAAGAGTTTGCATTTCCCATTTGTTACCAACAGTCTCATTATTAAGAGAGTTATGCCCAATCTCCCTTGAAGTATCCATAGAAATGTTCACGTTCACACTGAATTATTATCTGCTTAAACAAATAGCTCCAAGTACCCAGATTTTAAGAAAAGTTACCCTCTCAATTTCTGACAAAGTTATTAATTCTGCTGTAGATATTGTCCTGCTTTTTTGGTTTGGTATTTTTAGGCTGTTGGTATTGATCCAAATTACCATCTAGTACTATAGGATCAGAAAGATCTGCATCTGCTTCTCAAAAACAAAATAAAAAAAAGCTCCTGCTCTGTTGTGAATCACATCTGTTGCCACCCAGGGAATGATGCCTTCAGGACTTTTTCCTTAGAAATTAATTTCCTCTTTGCCTGCTTTACTCTGTGTTTAATGATACAATTGTAGGGGGCGGGGAAAAGGCTCTTGGCTTCATTAAAGAACGTCGGAGATTTTTCTTCAGCAGTTGTACACTAACTTCTCGTGGGATGTTTTGTCAGGATATGTATGTGGTACCTGGATTCCAGAGCCAAGTTTAAGAACATATGATCACAGTAGCAGATTCATATTAGCAATGTCCTGACAGCTTGGAGTTGATAAATAGGTCTTGAAAAAGCATTATTAAAACCAGAAAGCTCTCTCTGTCCTTTAATCCTTCGAGTAGACTGGAGAGCACAGGTTGGGGTTGTTTTTTCATCCCCAGAGTCAGCCATATTAAGAAATCTGCCTCTAGATATTTGAAGTGCTTGTATTTTGGGCCATAAAGCAAGAAGAGGTGGTGTTTTGTCCGGCTGTATTAGTCTTCAACTAAAAGACTGAAATTAAAGACAGAACTGCTGCTGCAGTTACTGGGTAACGCATTGGCACCATCTGATATTTGGAACACGTTGGGAATGTTTCTGTCCCATTTTGGTGTTTCATTGATGAGGAAAATTTAGAAGTAAATTCTTAATTTGCACGTGTGATGAAACTCCACTTCATGTGGATGACTGAAAAAGGGTGATTTTGGTTTATTTTTTGCAGAGATTTTTGGGAGCACTTTCAGAACTGCAGCCACCCACGTTTGGCTTGGAACGTGTCCGGTTTACTGTGGCTGTTGAAAGCTTTACACTAGTCTTAAGAAGCGGGAGCAAACTCTAATTGTTGTTTCTTAATCCTTTGTTTGGTTGGTTTTTATTTCCTTTTTTACTACAATTTTGTGTAGCAGATGCAGGTGTTTCTACAGCCATTATTCCTGTTACTGCAGCTGATACAGAGGATCGTACAAGTCACATGTGAGATGCGAGGATTGAATCAGGATTGCCAAAATGTTTAGTTCTGTGTCTTTACACGTTGACTCTTTTTTCCTTGCCCGTTTTTTGTCTAAACCTCCTTCCTGATTGCTGCAAGATCCTTTTCTACTCAGAAGCTTTTCTTTTCTGCTTGCTGAGAAGGGGTTGGGAGGGAGCACACATTTTCTGCCTATCTGCCTTTCCCTCACCAAGCATGATTTGGAGTGGGACTGATTTAATGGTGTCAGAAGAAATAATCTTTCCATATAATAATCATAGGGCTAATTTTGTTTCCTGCTCAGTTTTCTCAAGCTGCAATTACAGAACTAGTGGGAAGTGGGTTTGACAGTTGCCTGCTGTCTCAAATTTTGAGTAGCATTTAGTTTCACAACTCCTAGGGAGTGTTTTATTTTAATTCAAAGGCTTGGCAAAGCTAGGGGCAGTGAAGAGATATTAGCATTCCTGGAAAGGAAGGGGATGCAGATTTACTTGGAAGTTTCTTACAAGAGGCATTATTGAACAAAGTGAGTGGGTTTGGGGTTCTTTTAGAAACTGAGATTTTTAGTCTTTCATCTTTGTTAGTGGAAACTTTCATGTTTCTCACGTGCAAACTGGAGATTGGGTTTTTCTAGTCTAAAAAAAAAATAATTAACAAATTTAACAAAAGCTCTCAAAAGTGCAGTTTCTAAAGGCAGAAGTAATTTCTCATGGTTTTATATGATTACTGTAAAACCAAAATAATCTTCCTAGACCTTGTATGAAAGCAACCCAAAATTTCTGACTTGCTAGAGATCAGGAACTTTGTCTTCTTGGGTTTTCTCCAGCCGTGGGAATGTCCTACTTCTCATGTGAATTTTTGATAATGTTATGCATATTTTGTGGAGAATTTATGCATTTCACTTAATCCTTATTTTAAATATTTTGTTTTAATTCAAATAATATGACTAAAGAAGGAAAAATTGTAAGGAAAGATGCAAGGAAAAGCGAATGGGAAGTGTCATTTATTTTTTTTAACACTGGAGGGTGAACTTGGAATAATCCTCTAATGCTGGTAATACAGCAGAGCTGGTTTGACAGTGCAGTGACTGAGATGGTGTCACCATGTGGGTGTTACCAGGGAGGAGGAGTGCTAGCCAGCTCAAGTTTTCTCTGAGAAAGACATGAGACTTTTACAGCCCTACCAAAGCTTTAAAGATTGCTAATGGTCCTGCTCCTATTAGCTGCATAAACTGAATAGTAACTGTCCAGAGAGCTTGGTTTCCAGATAGTATCTGTACAATACATCATCAGTTTAGTCTTCTCTCCTCCTGTAGCTTACTGTGTGTTTTGGCATACTGGGACAAAGACATGGTACAAAACCAGTCTACATAAATAAAATTAATAACTGCTATTTTCTTAGGCTGTTTTTATTTAGAGAGAATTATCATATGCCCCTTATTAAAAAAATATTGTAGAGACTTCAAGAATGTCAATTTTGGTACCATGTCATGTTTCTTTTTATCATCAGATTTGTGTATTTTAATGACTAGAACTCTGGTTAAGTGCACGTGTAGCTTTGTACTGTATTCATTTCACTTCAGCTGAGTAACCGTAGAAGAATGTTTTGGGGAGGACCGTTATCAGAATAATCTTTTGTGAGCTGGCAGTGGGAAGCTGGGCAGTAGCAACCTCATTTTGCCTGATGTGGCCCATCATGAAAGGCTGAAGCCCCCACCCCTCAATTAGAGCTTTTCCAAGCCAGATGACGTGAGTAGTTGACAGAGGTGGACGCAACACATTAGTCTGTGACTGACACCCTGTAGTTTCTTACGAATGTGAACTCTGAAAGCACTGATTTTGTTCCTTTTGGCTTATTCCGGTTAGGGGCTAAATCTGTCAGCTTTGGAAGTGATCTTAATGACTTTGAAGAGTCTTAATGGCTTACTCTAGATAACGCTGGATGTGCCCATTTGCCAGAGTCATTATTTACCTTTAAAAGCCGAAGTTATCTGCATGAATTGGGGCTTGGTTTTTCCTCTGGGTTTTCTGATACGTGGTGCAAACTCTTGCATTGACTTTTGAGAGTCAGTTCCAGCCAGAAACTTCCATCTTCTCTTCCATATGAAAAGTTTTTCCTTTTTTTTGGGCTTGTGTATTTACTTGTGGTGGCAGAATCAGCTTGAAAGTGGACCCAGTGATTTCTTCCAGTATGACTGACCCTGATCCTTCTCCACAAACATTCTGTTAATTAACTAAACCGATCCTAACTCGTGATCCATCCCTTCTGTCCAGAAGGAGGGGTGGAGGAAGGGGGGTTGTGGCAATTTGACTGGGGTTTGGGTTGGTGGTTCTTTTTTTACTACTTTTTGACCTGCTGTTTCTTCATCCCAGGAACACTAACGCAGAATGAGATGATATTTAAGCGCCTCCACCTAGGTACTGTGTCCTACGGAACAGACACGATGGATGAAATTCAGAGTCATATAATAAACTCTTACTCACAGGTATCTCATTCATTATTTACCTTTAATATTGAGACTTCTTTTAACAGCATTGAAGTGTTGTTGTTACTGGTTTTGCCTAGAAATTTGAGATGCTATGAAAGTTCTTTCATCCTCTTAACAGATAAAAGGAAAGGAAAAATTTGAGACAGTCTGTAGTGCTCTCTTCCGAAGTTCCTCATAATACCCACTGAAGAATTTACTTTTTTATCCTCTCCTAGCAGAATTGGTGTTAACCTGTCTGTGCAGTGCAGTCTTTCTCCTGCCACATCATCTAAGAGTAAGCTATTAATTACTGAGACTACAAATTACATTGAAGTGTCCAGAACAAGATGAACAGTAATTACATCTTTAAAGATATTAATCAAGAGTAGACATTGAAAAACCCCATTAATTGGCATAACCAAAAAGTTAAAAAGTTGTCAGAATTTCTAAGGGCCTATGTAAAGTGTTGGGGGTAGTTTAAAAAATAATAAAAATACTATGATTTGAAACTGAGGGATGGAGAAAATGGAAGACTCCATATTCCTTGAGCGTGGAATGTTCCTGAGATACATGGATGCTTGGTCTGCAGAGTACAGAAGGATTGTGACTCCTTGTCTGTCTGGGGGTCAGCCGTGGGCTGGAGGAGGAAGACAGAATTCAGCCAGCATCACTTGCATCTCCCGTGTATAGCGACTGTTTGGGTGCTTCCTGGAAAGCTTTCTGTTTATAAAAATCACCTAAGCTGGCTTTGTGAGAATGGGGTGTGCCAGTACTGGCAGGGATGGCAGCAGTGATTTTAACCCAGCCGCGTCCACTGGCGCTGGCTTTGCCTTTAGCAGGGAATGTGCTGGCCGAAAAGAAGAGCACGATTCCTGGAATTCTTCCTTGCCTTAAAGCTTTTAGAGCTTTGCTGTAAAATTTAATGAGTGGTGCCCATGGTTAATTAAGTTTTTAGTAACTGTAACATATTTGACACTGAAATTTTTTAAAAGTACTGAAACACCAGGAAGCTTTTATTTCTTTCTCAATTGTGAGAAAATGTTTCCCAAATCGAGGTTTGCTGTTAGTAGATGATGAAAAGAACTTTCTTCTTGGAAATTCCCTTTTTTTCCCCCTTTATTTTTCCTCAGCTTCATATTTCCTGATGTTTAAATAATGCTTTAATTCTGTGGGTGTTGATTCAACTCTATAAAACAGAAAAATGAAGGCGTCTCGGTAGCACAACAAGCAATATTAAGCAGTTGTTTCCGTCTGAGAAAGTACGGTGAGGTTTTTATTTAATCTATGATAATAGAAGCTGCCAGTTAGCTAGGCAGTGGTTCTTGTGTGACATTGATTTTATCCCTTGTTTGTGTTCTGTTTTATTATTACAGTGGACCTACTAGACTATTGTCATCTTAATGTAACACACAAATCTATTATAACCTGATTATATTTCCCCACTGGAAGCATTTTGTGATAGAGGGCATAATCTTTAATGGAATTTGTGTGAAATTAAATTATACAAGCATCAATAAACATAACATAATTCAGAAGGAGTAAATCAGCTTAATTTATTTGCGGCTGTAATGGCATCAGCGTTAGCAGAATGCAAATGCAGAGGTTTAAAGCAGTAGCTGGAAAGCAGTGCCAGATGAGCAGAAAGTTAAACCCTTTATTAGACAGCACTGTAATTTGATGGGCAGAATGTTCACGGTTCAGCAGATTGCAGTCAGGAGGAAAAAGGCATGGTTTCTGAAGAGGTTTTCTGAGTGAAGAGGTTTTCAGTGTGAACAGAAGAGCTGTTGGTAGCACTGCTGACATATTTAATGTGCTGACTTTAAAAAAAGCAAACAAGCAAACGAACACAAAATAATAAAACCACAAGCCAACAAAAATAGAAATAATAATAAAAATCCCACCCCCCCTTATTTTCAGTGAGTTGTAATCATCTAGTACTTGCTCTTACAAGCTGAATTCAGTCGTGTGTTTGAGCATTTCTGAAGGATAGCTTAAAATAGTGCTAGTCTGAGTGCTTAAGCAACAGTGATGTGTTCTTCAAAGGTGTGTCAAACTTTGCATCATGATTTTATTACGTTATTTATTTCTTGGAAGGATGAACAAGTAGTATCCTGCAGCAAAAGCATGCCAGCTGCATCAGTTAACAGATTGTGGAGGCTCTAAACTCCATCAGAGATATATGCATTTTAATGACTCCTAATATTTATATTTTAATGATTCTTTCATTCCCTACCAATGTGGTGGTCTTTAAAATACAGACATTGAAGTGAAGCTATAAAAGAATGGGTCAGTTTTAAGTTTGGAGTTTCCAGCCTCTGAATGTACAGAGGTGACAAAGAGACTAAAGAACAGCAGCAGCAAAGCACCACCCTTGCAGTTATTTTTTGGGGTTTCTGAACTCATCCAGTTGGTCGCTGGCTTTTTAAGAAGAATTTGTAGAATCTCAAGGACATTTGAAGACTGTTCTGACAGGGAAAGGTAATTTCTGGCGTGAGGAAGCAAGATTTTCTGCAGAATCCAGTCGGCAAATTCACCTGTTTTACTGCAAACCTGTTTTCATTTCACAGTATTCGTGGTTGGTTTCCATTACTGACCTTTATTGTTCACTGTGTTGCATCTTAAAGGTCCACTCCCAGAGCAGTGGGAACAGCACGAGTTCAACACCATCTCGGAAACCTCAGGCGGCGGCACCCAAAGTCCGCAAGAGTGTCAGCAGTCGGATCCACGAGGCCGTGAAGGCCATTGCCCTCTGCCACAACGTCACCCCGGTCTACGAGTCCCGGGCTGGCGTGTCTGGAGAAACGGAATATGCAGAGGTGGACCAGGACTTCAGCGATGAAAATCGAACCTACCAGGCTTCCAGCCCTGATGAGGTTGGTATGCAAGGGGAAAAATTCCTATCTTCATAAGAATGGGACAAGCTGAGTTCAAAAGAGCAGAGCTGTGACAGAAGAGTGTTTTGGGCTGGGGTTTCTCTAAAATTAGAAGTAATGTCATTTATTTGTGATCAGCTCTGGGCTCCCCAGTTCAANAATTACCTCTAAAGCTGTAGGAAGGATCTATTGTTTCTTTGTTGCATAAAAGTGTTTTCAATTATTTGTCTAAAAGGTCAGTGAAGTCAGTTCTTTGGGATCAATACTGGGTTGAATATTGCAATTTGAATTATTAGGGGTATTCTCCATGTATGAATCATAGCATATGCATGAAACTGGGATGGACAATTAGGTGTGTTAGCTAGAGACACTACCAGTTAATGGAATGTGTAGATTCTTAACAGGAAAAAAAACAACCAACCAAAAACAAACCAAAAAAAACACCAAAAACTCCAAACAACCGAACAAAAAAACCACAACCAAACCAACCAAAAAAACCCCAAACCTCAAATACTCCCATAGAAAAGTTTTTGAGCTTGAAACCCTGGGCAGCTTCATAATGTTCAAGATTCAGTCAAAATTGCATCAAGCATAGCACAAATTTAAAACCCCATCTCAATAAAAACATGCCTTTGAAATCCAAATTTTAAACAAATCCCTCTACTTTCAGTGGATTTGAGTTACTGTTCCACACAATCCTGTTTCAGGGCTAAACCGGTTGCCTAAAATTCAATCCTAGAAGAAAAAGGTGAAGCTCATGTTTCAAGATACTGCAAAATAAGCATAAAAATTAATGATGGCCCATTCATTTCATAAAAAGCATGTATGTACTCGATACACTAAATAGAGAAATAAAGTATTTCAGGATTGGTTTGCCTCTGAAGGTGAATGAAGCACAAGCTCAATGAGTTACCAGTAGGTTATGTAAAATAAAGCAATCGCTACTGTCATTCTCATTTCTCCCCCCTTGTGAAGGGAACAAGGGGAGATAGATACTCGTATTCCTGTTTGGTTGAGGGGTGTCTTTGTTTCAAAGACATTGCAGTGGTTTCTGAAGCCTGGATGTTGTGTTGCTGGTGTAGCCACTGTAGTTTAGTCACTGTCCAGACAAGGCACTTGTAAGATGTGAAGAAAGCCGCGGGTACCTGAAAGCCTGTATATTTTTCTAGCTCTACAAGTTGATCTCATACGAGGTGCTGTTTCTCCCCCAAGCATCATCCCACCACAGCACAGCCTGTTGTCTTGGCATACTTTTGGTTTCTATGTCCAGTGCATCACCACTTGTAACACAAAGCACTAGGCAATCAAACCGCAAGCTGTAATTGCTAAAAGTAACGAGTAATTCTTAGGAATGCAAGGAATAAAATCATCTGTCCTCACGTAGTGCCAGAGTAGCAGGCATTCCATGGGGATCAGGTGCTGTAAACACCACTCGTAGTGTCAAAGGACTGCAGAATATGAAGATAAAATAGAAAAGGTTGGTTCTCGGTGATGGAAAAATGTCAGTCGGAAGACTTTAAAAAAACAAACTCTAGGTAGGACTTGAGATGCTGCCCTGACTAAAATCTCTAACCCATAGTACTGTGTGTGGGGTGATCTGCACTATGAATTGAGAAGTGCATTTGTTTGTGCCAGAGCCACAATAACAGGCTATTTACAGCGTCGTTGTTTACATTTGATTTGTATTCGGCGTGTGCACAGCTTTTCACGTGCACCTATGTTCATATTCACTACAGATCAATAGAACCAGCCTGGGAGGTATTGCTAAATATAATGAAAGGCTGCATGAGCCAGTAGTACCTGTGAAGATAGGACGACGAGTATGGATTAAGTAAACATTCCCCTTCTACAGCCAGAGAGATGTGCAACTGAGAGAGGCTGTGTGAGGTTTTTCCCCCTACTTGCTGTGGGCTTTTGCAAATTCATTCGTTTGGAACCTGCCCATACTGCCATAAAGTGCAGTTCTCATCTTGTATTTGCTAAAGGAAACAGCTGTAAGACCTGAGTATTATGCAGGTGGTGCCCTCAGAAGACAGGAGGGAATTTGACCTTGGAAAGAGGAAAGGGAAGTTGATCAAGTGCTAATACACCAGGTCTGGGATTTGGGGTGGAAGGAGAAATGGAAGAGGAAATGGGCAACAAAGAAATTTAGTGCTTCAAGGAAGAGAAGGCACGGGTATCCTTTCAGTAATGATTTACATTTTTTTGTCATCTCACCTCATACATTCAAACGATGTGACAGTGAAATGAAAAACTCGCATTTCCGAACAGGCAGCATTAAATTTCCTTTTGTTTCTCAAAGATAGTACTTGAAACAGTACAACTATCATATTGAACAGATATGCTTTCATAAAATGAGACATTGATGCTAAATGGAGTCTTATAAAAAGATGAAGCTACAAAAAAACATTTAAACAGCAGAAAAATTGCAGCGTGACAGCAAAATCCTAATAGTTGAAGGACTAGCAGGTCTTTATCATAATTTTTTTTAAGAGTTCTATTGATGCAATGTTTGCAAATCACTGGAGCCTAAGGAAAATAATGTAAATGGTTCATTATTTAGCTTATTGAACTTTCCTGCAGTTAGGTTGACGGATGATGCCAATGTTTCCCAATCACCAAAGTACCATTTTAAAAGCATTTTTTATTGAATAAAGTGCTTTGAATATTGCACCCTGGAGCTTTATTTAGGGAAATGGTTCAATTGATGTTTTCTGTTTAACCTCAGCACTGACCTATCACAACATATTTGGTTAATAAGCAACATTATCATTTAATAGACTTAACCAGTTTTATGCATTGTACTTTCTCAACGTTACAACTCTGGTCTCTCAGATTTTGTTTATGGCTCTGGCTTGTTTGCAGTCTTTTGAAAGAAGATGTTACTTGCACAGTTGTCTGTTGCATTATATAATATTGCATGATACCACCGTAGCCTATAAAGAGCAGAGAGTAATGTGTAAGTATAAACTGTTCTTCCGTGTAGGAAAGGAGCAGTTCAGTAGTAAGTAGACAGACCATACGCTTAATGAATTGAGTCACAGAGTTCCCTGGAAATTCTTCACATCTCTGTGCGTGTCTGTGCATCCGTGCACGGATAAAACACAACCAGAGCGAGGCAGGCACGTTTCGAGGGAGGTACATTCATCATAAAATATGTAGAGTAACCTGAGATAAGTAACTGATTTGGTATTCATAATGTGAACCCTACTTATGCCAGGCTCTTTGTTTCTTATCATAAGTGATCAATATTTCATTTTCTCTGAAAGAGTGGAAAGTTTCATTTGTCTGTCACTTGTCCTCTACGGCTGCAGCATAGCAAGCAATAAGCATTCATTGAGTAGTCACTGAAAAAAATGAAATGGCCATCGTAGGTGTGAGCCCGGCTCATCTGTAGAAAGCCAGCTACCTTAATGCAATGAACAATCATAAAAGGATATAAGCTAAGTAGGTAAAGCAATGGAGTTCAGAGGTCACAGACCCAAGCAATTCAGGGGCATGCTATGAACAGGAGCCCTTGAGGATCTTTGCTCCCCATGGTCAGAAAAGATTGATCAGTCACAATTTTTAATGACTGCTTACTCTCATAAACCAGCTCTTTATTGGTTCTGCTTTGTCCTGCACGTTACATTCTTAAGTATTTAGAATTCCAGGATTTTGAATATTTAAATAACTACCTTAAGTCGTGGTCAGTTATTTAATTCCAGTGTTTCTGTCCAGAAACAACAGAGTTGCTAAAATTAATTACAAGGATACAAAGCCAATCATTTAAAAACAGACAGGGAAATGATATGCCCTTAGTGAAGCAGCTTTTGTGTTTACAAAAGTGAAGCTGTAATGTATGAGACATGTTGTATTGTTTAATTCATTTTATTGTGTGTGCTTATTGAAGCAAGACTAATTGTGTTGTTTTGTCAATGTATTGTGAAAAGCAAATCACTCAGTAGCATAAAACCATCACTTTCGTGACCTTTGAGACCCACAAAGAATAACTACTCCATAGCTTGTCTTGAATATTGATCGGCAGGTTTTTCACATGATCAAGCTGTATTTTTAAGTTAATAATTTTATTTTAATCATGGAGTTTCTTGAGGAAAAGTGGCGGACTGCAAATGTTATCACATCATTGCTTCTAAATATAAAGAATCCAGTGCTCATTGGAAACATATGTGAGTTGCTCTTGAACGACGCAAGCAAACTGTTGGGAGCACTCAGGCAGTGGGAGAGAAGAAATCTCACTGCTGCTGCCCTGGTTCCAAACCAACAGCCTTAACTTCAAAACATCACTCATACAACCTTTGTATTCTCTATACAGCAGCCTGATTTTGAAAGTAGATCCCATCGTCTGAAGTGAAGGTGCTCTTAAATACTCTGAAGTAAATGAAGGTTGCTTACATGAGAATCCTTCTAAGCAGCAAAACTCGCTGACAAAATTTCCATCCCTAGTCCTTCGTTCTCGCCCTACAAATTGCTCCCTCATAGGTGCCAAAACCATCAAAGCTTTTATTTATGTGGATCATTTTTCAGCTTAAGTGTTGGGGTTCGTAGCATGGCTCCAGCAAAGCCATCAGCACAACTCAGGCAAACTCCCAGGCTGCAGGATGGATTGGAGCAGAGCCGCCGACGGCAGCCGCGAGACCAGGGATCTTTTCCTTAAACTGCTGCTAGCTCAGAAGGGAGCACTGTCTGGTGACAGTGACAGTCAGGTGGTGATGAAGTGTTTGAGCAACACTTGGTAAATATTGAGCAGTTAGCTATTGCTGCTCGGGAGCAGCCGTGGCAGGCTGGCCCACCAGGAGCTGAGCGTGATGGCCAGGCTGCTCGAGGCAGTGGCCTCAGCCATGAGCTGTACAGCCCCACAATATCCGAGCAAGGGGAAGAGAGCTTTTCCTGGGCTGGAAACCAGAGTCGGTCAACAGTAGAGATCTCAGAGTCACAGGATCACAGAATGTTAAGGGCTNCACATGTTTATAACCATTACTGAGGTCATAGATCGTTGTAGAGTAGAGGTCTGTGGTGATGAGGCACATCTGAGTTCAAGCCATGAAGTCAAATCATTAATCAGGATCAGGTCCTGAGACAGTAACCAACATTAGCCACAGTCTGATGCTTGCAAGGAAAGCCGATGGCAGTGAGGTAGGTCCAGAGCAAGGAGGTCACTCTCAGTGGTCTGTCAGGCTGGTGGTGTATGTGGCCAAATGTGGACATAGCCTGCAGTGTAGCTAGCCCAGCACGAGGCATGGGAGACAAGTGAAAGAGGGAGGGCAGCCCCTGTGGAGGCTCCTTCAAGCTGTTTCTTCATCAGCTCTTAACAGTGAGCTGGCCTTGACTGCTGCTGGTTAAACTCCTGGGAAGGAGAGTGCACTCAGATTCAAAACCCTATTTAGGCTGAATTTTTTTTTCACAGAACTATATTGCTATTCTGTCTTGGTTGATAAAAGGTTATGTTGGAGTCTGGTCAGTATCCAATCTCCGTTTCAATTTCCCCAAGCTAAGAGCGAGGTGGCTTGTTGGGCATTTTTTTCACTCCTGCTTTCGCTCTTGAAATACTGTATTATAAAACCCAAAATTAGTGGATTAGGTTTCTAGGATCTGCTAAATTCCAAACAGTCCAGACTTCAAAGGGAGCAGTAGTAGTATGATTGTTTGTTTGTTCCAGTCCTGATTGATGCAGCATCTCAAGCAAGCAAGGAGAGCCTTAGGGCATCTTTTTGGTCTTCTGCCAAACAGTAACAGCCTCGCAGGATTGATCCAGTAACTGAAGGTCTTCAGGATTCAGCAGGGTGCATCAAATACCTCACTTGGTGGATTTATAACCCTCCGTGCCTAAAGGCAAGGGGAGGTTCATTTTTTCATGTTGACTGTATCAGGTTTTCTTGAGCTTCCCAAGATGACAAGTAACGGGAGGCGGTGACTTCGGCCGCAGAGCGATGGGACTCGCTGGTGCAATCCCCAGACTGAAGCTCAGGAAGGCAGCTGGCCTGTAAGTGATATTTGCTGCTGGTCCAGAGGAAGATGTTAATCTGAGAGGGAATGAGAGTGCCCTTCCTTGTGTAAGTTGCTCACCCTCACAGAGAAATGTCAGGAGAATTCAGAGGCGGCCTTTGAGTTGGGCTGTGTAAGGTACTGGTACCGAATGACTGAGTGGCCTAAAGCCAGGTGACACCACTCCAGTGAGAAGCAAACTCCTGCTATTTGGTAGGACAAGGAGGTTCTTGATTCTTCCATCCTCAGAGTTGGAAGTAATTAAAGATATGGCTGTTCCTTTAATGCTTTCTATGCATAATCTCTTTCATTTTACACAAAGGCCTTCATTTTGACTGTTGACCCATGTGCTTAGATATTTGTAGCATTTTCTGTCATAGGCTGTTACGTGGGAGTCATAGGCTAATGGCACTTCTTGTAGAAGAGATTTTTCCTTAAAAAAAACCCAAAACATTTAAATGCTGTTATATATCATAGTTGAAAAGAATAATTTAGAATGTAATTGCTTTATGATAAAATTAAATATACCAAGGATTTTGTGGCCTGTCAGTTTACACATTTTCTGAAGTAGTTTTAAACTGTTGATTAGTATTTATTTTAGTTTAAAATCAGTCTAATGTTCTGAGTGGGTTTGGACTCGATCTCCAGAGGTTCCTTCCAACCCCTGCCATTCTGTGATTCTGTGATAATTGAATACACAGTTCTGAATCCACAGCAGGAACAGTGGGGTTGGATCTTTTTCTGTCCGATACAGAGTTTGTGAACTTTAACTCTTAGGAAGTTTTACAGACCTTTAACTACTCACTTTCCTGACTTTAGTAGACTTAGTTTTGATGACTGATAAAATAGGTAAGTGCATCATTGCCTACTTTATGGAACTTTCTCAAAGCTACCCACGATGTTTATGAGGTGCTTGTTTTGATTTAGTCCCATGTGGGAATGTTTCTAAACAAATGGGGTGATCATGTCCTCAAGACATGGAATGAGTATCCAGAGCTGCCATGGTCAACAACAGTGCTTCTGAAGTTTCCCTCTCCATGCTCCTCTCCAGGCATACATGTTCCTCAGTCCACTGAGTTAGACACACCGTCCTGCTCGGAGAAGCCACTTGCACCTCCTGAGGTGGTGCTGCTGTAGGTCTCACTGTTCCTCCTTGAATCGAGAGAAGTTCCTTATGTGAAGCCTCAGAATTTGGCTTTGAATGGAAATCTGTGCTGTGCTAATTGATTGAAGAGCTTGGTATTTGGAGCTGCAAACTATGGAAGCTCTGAGTGTTGGGTGGCCTCTAGTGGAGAGACACTGCTGACAGAGGCAGTCAGAGCTCAACAGGGCAAATGGAAATGGATGAAAGATTTGGGGTAAGAAACACTAAAGAAGAGGTGTTTTCTCTGTAGCTTGGGTCAGATCTGTTGTGTTTCCATTTCACAATGTAGGTATTTGTTACCTTCGTGCCTGATTTGGAAGTTGCTACTTAGACCAGACAGACAGGGATCTGCTCAAGAGAGTCCAATGGA
>VWZY01004349.1:50832-63970 GCA_013399075.1 Chloroceryle aenea
ACAGAGCCTGGAAGGGGCTCCCCAGAGAGGTTGTGGAGTCTCCTGCTCTGGAGATTTTCAATGCCTGTGTGACCTGTGCTGGATTGTATGGCCCTGCTCTGGCAGGGGGTTGGATTTGAAGATCTCCAAGGTCCCTTCCAACCCCTGACACCCTGTGATACTTTGTCACACAAGAGGTGGGTGGTTGTCTTTACCCTTTGCATTGCTACTGAGAAGGAAGACAACTACTAAGTTAGAAACCACAGCAGCTCTGACTCCACCTACATTACCTGTCCTGGGCACACTACGTGCTCAGTGGGTTCAGGTGCACACCATGTGTTTCAGTGGTGGGAGGACCCGGATCCACCAATGTCCTTCTGCCTCCCAGGCAGCCAGTCTCCATAGAGGGGAAGCTTGCTGGTGATGTTCAACCCCAGCCAGCAACTGGAATCACACAGCTGCGTGCTCACTCATCTCTCCTCCCAGTGGGAGGGACAGAATAGGAAAAAAAGGAGGAAAACTTATGTGTTAAGATAAGGCAAATAAATTACATATTCTAATAGCAATAATAATAGCGAAGAAAAGGAATATAACAAAAACAAGAGAAAGAAAACTCCAGAAGTGCCAAGTGGTGCACAGTGCAATTGCTCACCGACGGGTGCCTGAGCAGCAGTTTACAGAGCACTGTGTCCTGCGGTGGAGAGCATCCACCCCTCTGGCCAGTTCAGGTACAGCTGCCCTGCACATGCTCCCTCCCAGCTTCTTGTGCACCTGCTCGCTGGCAGGGCACGGGAAACTGGGAAGTCCTTAACTTAGGATAAGAGCTGCTTAGCACCAGTTCAGGTACAGCTGCCCTGCACATGCTCCCTCCCAGCTTCTTGTGCACCTGCTCGCTGGCAGGGCACGGGAAACTGGGAAGTCCTTAACTTAGGATAAGAGCTGCTTAGCAACAACTAAAACATCAGGGTGTTCTCAACATCATTCTCACGGGAAATCCAGAGCACAGCCCTGTCCCAGCTGCTAGGAAGAAAACTGACTCTGTCTCACCTGAAACTAGGGCACTTGGTGATAAGCTACACAAAATCCACAGAATGTTCCAATAAATCCCAGATCTGGATTCAGGAAACCTGACACATTTCATCTGTGTGTGCGTTAGGATTGAGGAGGAGAAGGATTTTTTTTTTATGACTATTATTTTTTTTCTTCTCAGAAACTTCCTGTTCAGATATATTAAGAATTTCATGATTAACAGCAAAGAAATTTCATCCCTGGAATGGATTTTTTTTATTATCTTTTTTAAGCAAAGTGGTAGCATCACCCACAAAGACTTTTTTTCCCTTGTCCAACATTTGCTTGCTTTATCCAACTCCATCCAGTATGTTAGGCTCTGTAGAAGCCACAGTGGCTGCATTTACCTGGCACTCTGTGGCGTGCACACCAGCCTGCAAGGCCATTTTGATGGATGGTTTCAGAAAGGTGTGGAAGTGACAGGAATATGCTTGTGGAGGGGAAACCTCCTGGAGAGAGAGTTGGGTAAGAATCCTTTCTCTGAGCTGTGTACAGCCAGCCATTCAGTGTATCTTTATTTGTTAAGATTTATAATTCAGTTTCATGCCACTTGTGGAATAGATTATTTTTTTTTCTAATGTATATTTTCTGAAAGCTTCAGATCGGTCCCGGTAGGCGTAGTTCTGGCTGTGGTGTTCTGCAGGCTGCCGTGGTCTGGCTGCTCTGATTCATTCTGAACGACGAGAGGCAAACTTCATGTCTTGCCCTCAAGTTTGTTCAGTTGCCTTTTAGGCATCTATTTGACTCTTGAGCCTTATTGACGAGTTCTGCTGTGGTATTTGCACTGATCAATTTAAAAGGAAAAAAAGAAAGCAAGCAGTTGTGTGTAGGCCAGGTAGAAGAATCCAAAATGACTGTGCTGCAAAATGCTAATTGAACTGGTAGGTGAAGCCAAGCATAAAGGAAATAATAAACAGATGTGAGTCACCAAATATAGAACACTTAAGTCCTAGCTGCAAAGGGACACAAATGAGATGATAGGGTATTAGTAGAAAGATGCAATTTACAGGTCAGGATGTAATAGCAACCTTTCACTGTGAAAATTGAAAATTAACCTTCTGAGTATTGGATCATTTGCAGCTTATGTTGTACTTTTATTGAAGGAGAAAAATCTCTAAAAAGACTTCCTGTGATTTTTGAGATTTGAAAATGGTGCTTTTCAGAGTGTGCTCCTTCTGTGCACTGCGTTCGCTGTGTTTCCATTTGGTGATGCCTGCACAGACTGCACTCCTGGGATTTCTTAGGGATCACACAGCACATCTTCTTTTCCTATTTTTCATTTTCATAGAAGCTACAGTGATTTCCTTGCTCCAGGTGAAATTCTGAGTCATTAGTCACCACGGCTGTTGAACGGAGCAAGGGATTTTAATTCTTGCATGTCTTTTATCAGAGTGCTCCAGTTTTAGTTCTGTCAGTTTACCCAATATTAACAGGAGAGGCAGGTTCCACAAAAATCATGGGAACTTCATTGTTGTCACCTTTCTAGCAATCTAAAAAAAATCTGTTTCCCATAGTGATAAACATTTGGAAAAATAAAAATAGAATTGAGGAGGAGAAGGATTTTTTTTTTTATGACTATTATTTTTTTCTTCTCAGAAACTTCCCGTTCAGATATGGAATATGGCTTGTGTCTAAACTTCCAGCAAAGCAGTTTTCCAAAACTCTTTGGTTTTAAAGGAATAAACCACACAGAGGTGGTGATGGAAAAATATCTAGTGCATTGTGTAAAGCACAACTTAGAAGAAAGTAGAAAGCTGATGTCGTGCACTTTAAAGCAGCAAAATAAAATCAAAACCCAGTGACTCTTCTGCCCGCAGTTAAGATGCAGTTGAGAGGCCAGGTAGTGGCAGCTCATGGAGCATATTGGAGCATTTCTGGGTTTGTATGAAGCATGTGTATGGGCTGCAGTGTTGCCAGCTTGGCTTCCATCTCATTTGACATAGAATATAGAAGGTTGAGCTCTTACTATTTATATGTTATTCTTGAAGCAAAGGAATAAAACAATGCAAGTGAACAAAAGTAAGCTAAAAATAAGATCCTTTGCTTATTTATTTACTGCAGATTACAGTGGCTCAGCCTGCATGGGATTGGAGATCTAATAAAAATGTTTACAGAAGTGCTCCAGATATCATCTCTTACTTGCATAACAGTGTCACTGGTACAGAAATTGTATTTTAATTTGCATACCATGGTTTTTATTTGAATTATTGCTCCTGAACAACATGTTCTAAATAGCTCATTTGCAGGAATAAGGTTAAATAAGTTTGTATATTCCCCGTAAGATTTTTGTAAGCTTTCTGAAGGCAGATAATCATTTGATGTGTGAAGTAAGATTTTTGCACGCAGTCTATTGCTATTCACTGGTTTTCCTAGATCCTTGGAAGAGTTTACACTTCGACCCTCGCAACCCTTGTTGTGTAACAGACCTTTCATACTTAACCGTGTCCTTTTCCCTGTTTGGGGTTGGTTTGTTGGTTGGTTGGTGTGGCTTTTTTTGTTTTGTTTTGGGTTTTTTATTAATTGCTGGGGTTTATTTATTTTCCTTTCTTTAGGTAGCCCTGGTGCAATGGACAGAAAGTGTTGGTCTCACTCTGGTGAACAGGGATTTGACCTCAATGCAGCTGAAGACTCCTGGTGGACACATTCTGACCTACTATATCCTGCAGATCTTCCCCTTCACTTCTGAGAGCAAGCGCATGGGGATCATAGTCAGGGTAATTTTGGGAGTGTTTTTGTGGTTATTTTTTATATCTCCCAAAAATGTTCTTCTACTGGATGTTTAGTTTATAAAATTTGATAGAAACTTGGTCGTTCAGGGAATGCATTTCTCAAGATTTCCAGCTGTATGTCATTGACAGAGGTACATATGAAATACCAGGCAAGTGGCTGTAGAAAAGTCAGGGTAACCTGATGCTGTGGAGAGCTTTGTACAGGACAGACCCTTCTCTTAGATGGGAACATATGGATACCACCACTTCATGCTTAGCTTCTGATGCTGCAAGTTGCCTCTGAGCCTTTGGGTTTAGTTTTCCATTTGCTTCTTTTATACAAAATATGTTTCCTCTTCAGGGGATAAATTCATGGCTGAAATGTCTTGCAATTGCACTCAGCAGCTTCGTATACTGCTAGAGTTGCTGCTTTTCCAGACCCGGCATTGGTACCTGAGGTGATGTTGCCTACACAGCACAGGGGTTGAGATTCAGGAGATCTGTGGGTCAGTTGTCTCCTAGGGGCCCCGTTGGGAGCATGGTGGTGATCATTAAAAGCCCAGGTGGAAGAAAGCCACAACACCGTGTGAAACAGAAGATTTAAACTAATGCTAAGCCACCCCCACTGTGTAACTCTGCCCTCTCCCTACCTAAAATCAGGCACTGATTCAGACAGTGTTGTTAGATAGACAGATCAGTGCCAAGTCCCAGTTAAACATGTGTCAGACTCATCCCATTTTTCATTTGCCCATCCCAAACTCAGCCCTAGGCGAGGGTGCTTCAGGCAGAGTATGTGTGTGCTCAGCTCTGCAGAGACCTTGGTGAGTCTGTATTTCATCAGGTGGGGTTGGCACCAAAAGCCTCATGAACAGTGACGTGTTCAGAGATACTCTAAGAAGCCAGCAGATCAGACTAATCCATTTCTCCTCTGACAGACCCATCTCAGGAGCTCCTGGTTTGGATTATATTTGCCTACATGTGTAGCCTCTGAGTATGTAACGGATCTTTAATCATTAACACATCTGTAACAGGCATCTACACTCAGTTATTTGTAATTTTTTAATTACTTAAGTCCTTCAGAGATCAAGACCAGCCTTTCTGTGGTGGGCTAGGTGGTGTATGCCACCAAGGAAACAAGGTAGTAGTAAGGGGGGACCTGACAGTGATACTTCAAAATACAGATGGGCAGTTTAGGGATGCTGAGAACGTTACTCTCACTGACTTCAGTTAGAACTGATCTGTGAGGAAGTAGGGAATATGTGTCTGGGTGGAGTCAGAGGTGTCACTGGAAGTAATAACAGCAAGTAATAAAAATTAACCACCCCTTGGCAAGGTACTTCATCTTTTATAATGATAAATGCATTGCCTACTGGAAGAGACAATGAGGTTATTGGTAGGTGTAAATAAATCTGTATAAACAGAATTTTTTCCCACTTTTTTTTTTTTTTAGGATGAATCTTCAGGAGAAATTACATTTTACATGAAGGGTGCAGATGTTGTAATGTCCACCATTGTGCAGTACAATGATTGGCTAGAAGAAGAGGTAGGAAACAAAATAAAAATTGGTAAAAATTAAAACTTTGTTAAAACTACAAATTTAAATTCAAAATATCAGCTGTTCCTGGGTTAGGTTGACAGGAGAACCTAATGCAGTAATGAGTTTTGAAGTCCAGTTCCATATATCCTGGATGGGTTTAAAGGATTAGAATTATTTCCAGTTCTTGAATAACCCACAGGAAAAGCAAAGCTGGTAGTCATAGCAGAACACGTTCCCACTTAAAACAAGGAAATTTGTTTTTCATTGACTGACCTTTCACATAAAACCTAATTACTTCTGAGAAGTATTCTGCTATAAACCTATTTATCCTGAAATGCCCTTGCTTTATCAAACTCTACAGTGAGGTATGTTTATGAATTACAAAGTTTAATAAGGTTTGCAGCCAAACTGAAATAGTTTTTTGGCCACATTTGTTAAACTTAATATAATAACCTACTGCCTGTATTTCCAAACCAGTTACTATTTTGTGCTGTGTGTCTCTAGTAGGTACCAGCAATCATCTTACTCTGCCCCTACATACAGACAATATGTTAATACAATGATTACACCATGTATGTTCATAATGGTATTGGCAATATGAATCAATATATGCTGCAGGGCAGTTTGATTTATTCAGGGGCATGAATAAATTAAACTCCCTCAAGACCTAGCAAAATGTCATAAAAATTACTTTTGGCGATAATGATGCACAATTAATTGTAAAATGCTTGTTTAATTTATTTAGCTTTATGAGGTCAAATCAATAAGTGTTTTGTGCTGGGCAGCCTTGTTTTTCATGAAGACGTGCTATTCCACGGCTATTTTTAATCTCTAAATATTTTTCTGATAAGAGGTCTGTGCAGTGGAATAGGAAAATGTAGCTGTGTTATGCCTCAAGAATAGTTGTAGTTTATTTTAAAGCTTCAACCTAAAAAGTTTTCTTTAAGCTAGGAGAGGAAATCTATTGGGCTTACCAATAGCATACCACTTCAGATGGCGGATCTGGCGTAGAATTGCTTTTTATTTTGATTGTGACTCCTCCAAAACAATGGTAAGAGTCTAAAAAAGCACCAAAAGTTCTGGTACACTTATCTTCTTGTCAGGGTATAGTATAAGCCGTGTACACATGGTCAAATATTTGCATAACTGCTCTGTGCTTTGTCCCTTCAGTGTGGTAACATGGCCCGGGAAGGGCTGCGGACCCTGGTTGTTGCCAAAAAATCCCTGACTGAAGAACAGTATCAAGACTTTGAGGTAGGAAGGGTCAGAGTGATCTTGTGCTTCACCATATTTAGTTAGTTCAAGGGGAGCATTCCTCTTTTTTAATTCTGTTACCAGCACCAAAACCAAAAGAGGAATCGTGTTTAAAATGCTGATGGTGGGGGTATGGCCCCGGGTCGGTCAGGAGCTGTGTCATTTGGTCGTGGTTATTGTGCTCAGACCCAGGGTGCTGGTTTGCTTCATTACGTGGCTGGGCTCTTTCCCCAGGAGGCAGTGTAATGTTCATTCTGCAGCCTCAGCACGACCTACAAAATCTACTTGTTCTCCAAGTGCAGTTCCTACTTACACGCTGCGATGCCTGCTCTTAATAGTTCCTCAGAAGATGTTCTCTTGAGGTGCTTGTCAGAAAAAAACATGTATAACACTGGGTGTAAAGTAAAGTCTGCTCTTTTAGTCTTGTTCCTCATTAAAGATATTTAAAGGCAAACAGCCTAATTAATCCATATTATAATGGATTGATTGGTAGACTGAATGTATATTCTATGAGGCATAGCAAACTCTAAGTGATTTTGTGTTTGTGCAAACAGAGTCGATATAACCAAGCAAAATTAAGCATACATGATAGAAACCTGAAGGTTGCTCCTGTTGTAGAAAGTTTGGAGCGAGAAATGGAATTGCTGTGTCTCACTGGAGTAGAAGATCAGCTGCAAGCAGATGTTAGACCAACTCTAGAGATGCTAAGAAATGCTGGAATAAAGGTACTAAATATAACTGCTTTTAACGAGATGTGAGTTATTTGTTCATGTTCATTCAGAGTGGGAATGAATGGAGCTCTGCCTTGGGACAAATGATGAGCTAGCTGAGAACTTACGCATCAGAATTGGTAGGCAGGGCAATGTAGACAACATACTGATGGACATTTGTGGGCAATATTATGTGGCCAACATTATGATGGGTGTCTGGTGCAGTCTGCCTGATCGACAAGTAGTAGAAGAGGCTGTCTTCAGACAAGTGGAAGAATTGCATCTTTGCACATGCTGGTCCTTGCGTTGGACGTTGGTTCGTGTCCAGTATCTGCTGGGAGGGCATCGCAGGAGGACTCAAAGGAGGAGAACTTTGGAGTGCAGTGGTGGTAATTCCTTGACACAGATGGTTGAGGAATCAACAAGGAGAGGTGTTCTGCTGGTCCTCATACTAACAAGCAAGGAGGAATTGGTCAAGGATGTGAAAGCTGGTTGAGGGGACAGCATTGGCCACCCACAGTAGTTACGAGAGTGAAGTTCAGCATGCTCAGGAAGATCTTATTAATATCTATGAATACCTGAAGAGAGGGTGCAAAGAGGACAGAACCAGGCTCTTTTCAGGGGTGCACAGTGAAAGCACAAGAGGCAGTGGCTGCAAACTGAAATAAAAGCAGTTCCACTTGAATATAAGAAAAAATTTTTTACTCTGTGTTCGAACAGTAGAGCAAGGCTACCAGAGAGTTTGTGGAGTCTCTGTCCTTGGGAGATGTCTAAAACTGTCTTGACATGGTCCTGAGCAGCCTGCTGTAGTTGGCCCTGCTTTGAGCAGGGGAGCTGGACTAGGTCATCTCCAGAGGCCCCTTCCCATAGCTGCTATTTTATTATTCTGTTTCTAATTAATCCCTGTTCCCCACAGGCTTTCAGGAGAATTAGCTGGTGATGCAGTGGTGTAGGTAATTAGAAAAAGAAATGGATGTATCAGAGCCTTAGGATTACACCAGATTTCTCTCTAGTACAGTGTGGCTAGTGCAGAGTACTTACATGTTAATACTTTGTGCATCATGATGTCCTACTTACTCTTGGTGTTTCTTCTATATATGGTATCTTCTGACTCTTAGGTATATCCTGCTACAAATACCTGTGGAACAGGGTGACAGTTTTTAGGTTTGGGATTTTTTTTTAGCTTTTAGGATTTTTAGTTCTAAGATTTCAGAAAGGTAAAACTATTCTGGCTTTAATTAAACCAACATTATAGTAGGCTGGGAACACAACAGTAGCTGTAGATAGGTCATAAAATTCTAGATCAAGATAGATCAGTAATTATAGATCATGTACTGATGAGAAAACTTGAGTCTTTTGTCCATTCACTGACACACGTGGACACTAAAGAAAAGGATCTTACCTGAGATGTCCAGGAAAAGAGGGAGGCTTAGAGCTTGATATAATTGCAGCTGCTAATTTAGTAGCTATGGAGTAATAATCCTGCAGTTTCCCTACAGGGAAAGGCTTTTGTGCTTTCCCTGCTCTGTGGTTCCCAAGAGTTTCACCTTGACTTTGTGTCAGTGGAGACCTTGACCCTCGTCAGAAGGGCAGAGGAGTGGAGCTGCCTGGAGTACAGACAGTTCTCAGTTCTTCTCTGCTCCGTGTGGTTTGGGGGTAAAAACTGCTCAATAATTTCAGTTAAAAATGCACATATCAGTATATTTTCTCTGGGAGCCTATCCCAAATGGTACCAGAAAAAGGCTGGAGAGCCATGTCATTTAGCTTTGGAGAACAGATACACCAGTGTCCAATGGAGTAAACTTCCACGTTGTTTTGCAGATATGGATGCTAACGGGAGACAAACTGGAGACAGCAACTTGCATTGCAAAAAGTTCTCACTTAGTGTCTAGGACTCAAGATATTCACATTTTCAGACCTGTAAGTATAGTTCCAACTTTTCATAGGTCCATTAAAGGACAGCTAATGAAACATTGCTTTATTTGGTTAGTAGTTGGCTGCTTGTTGAAAACTGATGGGTGGTTTTACTGAGTGTCATACTCATGGTCAAGGGAGTAGCATTTGGATTGTTATTCAGGGATGTGGAATTAAAAAGCACTGCTTCTGTTGAAGGATGCTTCTTTCTAGATTTGTCCATATGCTATAGAAATGTTTGCAGCTCCATTCATGTGACCCAGGTTCAGCGTGCGTTGTACTCTTCATTTACACAGTGGCTGTAGTAAGGTGCCTCTGAATAATGATGGAGAAAGGTCTACGTGAGGTAATGAGCCAGTAGGAAAGAGTGTCCAGGAATTTAGGCTATTTGAATGTGCTTCTTGCTTGTACTAACACTTCTAAATAATAAAACTCTTTAGACTCAAGCAGAATTAATCTTGATTTGAACTGGGATGCCAGTGTCCTGAGTACAGGCATAGGTCAGATCAGCATGGGAAAAATGGAACATTTTGTCCATGAGGCTCCATATTTGCATTTTATTAACAAGATAATTGTAAGAAGGTAAAATGCATATCTGTTTCTGTACATTTTGGTCGTATTTGCATAGCATCAACTCTCCCAAAGCCAAACAAACCAATGTTTTCCAGGCATTGATCGATGCTGTGTGATCAGACACAACATGTCCGTGTTTGTTCTGAAGGAACCACTTGCACCTACAGAAATAATTATATGAATATAATTTGCATGTAAATGTAGTTTCTTCTGAAGCATGAGAATGGCAAATTGGGCCCTGCAGACTACTATTTGCAATTAAATTATTAATGCTTCTGATAAAACTTCAGATCAATTTTTGTTGACCTTTACATGTTCTAACACCACAAATTAAGTCTTCCCGAACAAAAGCTATTTAAGTGAGTCAGATTTTTACTTCCATTACCTCAACTGGTAATAAAAGATCAGCATAAAACTGTGTTAACTTAGAGTACACAAAGTTTTACATTAGTTAAAAAAGAAGAATTCTTTCTGGGGCTGTATTTGCTGCAGAGGAATAACTACAGGATTCAAAAATACAAAGCACTCGTAACACTTCTATTTTAACTACAAATTAGCAAATAAAACAATTATTTGCTACTTTGGCTTCCCAGAAAACTGGTTTGATTTTAAAGCTCTTCCTTTTTATTCTTGGAGTCTCAGCGTCTTCGTTTTGTAATGAAATTAATTGATACATTCTTGTAGAGCTATTTATGCATTAAAAAATAAAACTCCTCCTGTTAGGTGAAAGATAGAAGAGAGAGGGCAATTGCTGCTCATCAGCAGCACCAAGAGCTACCATCTCTTCATCTCTAATGCAGAGTTTATAATGGGCCAGTGCAGTCTGGGGTCCTAGCAGTGGCAGACGGAGAGCTCTCTTCACATGGCTAATTATGGGGAAGGGGAACAGAAATTCCCAGCTGGGACATGTCTGCGGGTTTTTCTGTTCGCAGGTTGGTTCTAGCTCAACTAACTCCAATTTTGTGTGTAGTAGAGCCCATCTGGAGGGAGAGAAGACTTTGGACTGCATCTGATTCTGGTTGTAGCTGGCCAAAGAGAAACCTTTACACTCAGTGTAACTGAGAGCTGTACATTTTAGAAGTTATTTAGTCAAAAGTGCTGGAAGAGCCAAAATTAGAAGTGCAGTCAGAGTTTGTGTTCTGCTGTGTGCTTGGAACCTTGTCTTGTGTGATAGCTGTGGAACACGTTGATCTTTTATTGGAAAACAAACCCAAAACTGCCTCTTTACTCAAAATCTGATAATAATATAATTTTTTTTGGTGTTCTGTGTTCTAGCCTGAAACCTTCCCAAATCCATTGTTAACCTTTGACCATTTTTTGCATTTCCCAGCCAGGCCTTTCAGAAATGATAACTGTAAATACAAAAATCTGTGATGTACTACTTTTGTATTCCACTGCTTGATCCCACTTTCCAACAGGGTTACTACTAGTGAGCATTTTTATGAGCCTCTTGAATTCTCTGTCTCCTTATGCAAGCTGAAGGAACTATTAATATGAATATTTTGCATTATCCCAAGAACATTTTACTGGTTAATAAGTGAAAGGTTTGCTTGTTTCTTTGTCCATGTTATTTTTCTCTAGCCCTGCCAAGATGGAAGGACTCAGGTCAGCTTGTACTTAAGATAGTTTAATGTTATTTACTCATTAATTTTTAGCCCTGATCTGCTCTGGTGAGGAACCAGTTAAGCTGACTACGTAGATTGTTCCTTGGTTGAGGATTACTGTTTCACTTCACAAGGTTGGAGGCTGGTAGCCACACCTCCTGGGCTTGCACTGGGATAAAACGTGTGTTGAAGAACATACCTTCTGGGTATGAGTTCTCAAAACACGATTTATTTCAGCAGGTTGTTTGGGTTTTTAAGAATGGAACAATCTTTTAAGTGAGTGGGTTTTATTGCAGGTTACCACCCGAGGAGAGGCTCACTTAGAACTAAACGCCTTTCGAAGGAAGCATGACTGTGCCTTGGTGATATCTGGGGACTCACTCGAGGTAGGAACTTGGTTCTGTCCCATTCTATTTATCGATATGCTTGTGATCAGAAAGTAAAGGATCAGTCTTTGTGGTCTTAAACTTTTTTCCAGTGCTTGCCCATACTTTTAAGTTGTCCTTGGAGATATTTTTCTTCTTTTTTTTTTTTTTTTTGCTGAGTGCTGATTAGAGGATTTATGTTCTAGGTGGGCAAATGATACTGGTTCTGTGATCTCCGGTATGTATCAGAATGGATTGTGTGCAGCAGGTTTTAGTATTGTCTCCTCTTAAGTTCAAAGCATCTTGGCTCTCCATATGAAAGAGAATGTTGGTTTAAATCAGTAAAGCCACAGTCAAGAGAATGGGTTTTTTCCTCGCAGATGGATCATACAGAATCACAGAATGTAGGGGNGTCAACAGACTTGCTGACCCCTTTGTCCGTGTCACTGAAGAATACGCTGAACAAGAATGGGCCCAGTACTGACCCCTGGCAAAGGNAAGGCTTACCTAGAGCATGTTGCCCAGGATCACAGCCAGGAGGGTTTTGAAAGTCTCTAGAGAAGGAGACTCCACAACCTCTCTGGGAAGCTTGGGCCAGGGCTCTGGCACCCTCAAAGTAACGATGATTTTCCTCATGTTCAGATGGGAATTTCTGTGCTCCAGTTTGTACCCATAGGCCCTTGTCCTGTCTGTGGGCACCACTGAAAAGAGTCTGGCCTCATCCTCATGATACCCACCCTTCAGATGCTGATAAGCATTGAGAAGAAAGATACCCTCTCAGTCTTCTCCAGGCTAAACAGCATCAGATCTCTCAGCCTTTCTGCATAAGAGGGATGCTTCAGTCCCCTAAACACCTTCATAGCTCTCTGTTGGTAATATCTCCAATAGTTCCTCGTCCCTCTTGAACTGGGGAGCCCAGAACTGGACACAATACTCCAGATGTGGTCTCACTAGGGCAGAGCAGAGGGAGAGAACAACCTCCCTCAACCTGCTGGACACACTCTTCTTTATGCCCCCTCAGGAGACCATTGGCCTTCCTGGACACCAGGGCACATTGTTGGCTTATGTGTTCCCCAGGACTCCCAAGATCCTCTTCCATGGAGCTGCTTTCCAGCAGGTCAACCCCAACCTGTGCTGATGTAGGGGGTTGTTCCTCCCTGGGTGCAGGACCCTACCCTTGCCCTTGTTGAAATTCATTAGGTTTCTCTCCTGCCTGTCCAGGTCTGGGTGGATGGCAGCACAGCCTTCCAGTGCATCAACCACTCCTCCCAGTTTCCTGTCAACAGACTTGCTGACCCCTTTGTCCGTGTCACTGAAGAATACGCTGAACAAGAATGGGCCCAGTACTGACCCCTGGCAAAGGCCACTACCTCCAGGCCTCCAACTGGACTCTGTGCTGCTGGTCACAACCCTCTGAGCTCTGTCA
>VWZY01004349.1:74139-86510 GCA_013399075.1 Chloroceryle aenea
AAACAAATCACAGGATTCTGTTTCCTAAGGGTTTTTTGAAAATCACTCCTGCTCCATTCTACAGCAGTCGACTGTCACAGTTCCAATCCAAGGCAGCAGCAGGGAGGCTTTTCAGGAATAGTGGATTCTCTGAAGATGTGTCTAAGAGTTGAGAAGCAGAGTGTAGCTGGAGCCCAACCCCTTCAAGGCCTTTGGTGTCTTTATTGTACAATTTAGCTATGTCCGTCTGCGAGATTTTTTTTTTCTCATCTCTGGGAGATCTTGATTCTCTTCTCCTCCCCTTGAGAATCTTTAAAGTTTCTTCCTGAGCTTTCAGCCTGTGGTTGATCTCAGGGAAGCTAAAAGCATTTGTAAGCTTGTCTGGGGAAACCTGTTGATGGAACTTGCAAGTATCTGATTTCCCAAGACAGAAGTTCACCTGCACTTGGACACTGCCCAGGATAGGTAGATGAATACAGGCTAAGTTGTTTGTCTAGGCTAAATGACTTGTTCTTGGAGATGATGAATCCCTGGCTTTCCCAGCTTATGTTGCACCTCTCTGGACATTAAATAATCAGAATTTAAGTCATTCTTTCCAGAAGGGAAAAAAGAGAATGTGGAGGAACTGGAGAGTACAGTTCATTGTGTTGTGTGGGGCGGATGATGATCGATGAATGATGAATTATAAGTAGTTTAAAAAGTTATTTATGTGGTGCCTTTGACTTTCCGATTACAAGGTAATCTTACTGTGTTTATTACAACAACTTATGGTCGTGCTGCCTGAGTCATGGCACTGTAAGGCTCACACATTTCTACACATCATTTTTCAAAGTATAGATGGAAAATGCAAATCTCTACCCATGCCATTCCGCCAGTGCTACTCAAAAGACATGTTGGTGTGGATCATAATTGTATTCCAAGGAACTGGTTTCCTTTCTGGGATACGCTGGTGGTGAAGATGCTTTTTAGATTTTTAAAATACTAAGATACATTGGCACAAGTCATTAAGAATGTCTTGCTCCAGTGCAAGAAGAGAAGAAAGTCAGCAAGGTTCAGAGAGACTGGTGTGGCCTCCTACCCTGAAGGGCATGGTGATTCAGTACTGGTACAGTGGCTCCTACGGAGTTAGACCTGGAAAAGCTGATGAACATCTGAAAGGAATGGTCAGAGGACTCCTTGCTCTCATCTGGAGATGATTCAAAGCTTTTTGTGCAGCATTCCCTAGAGGCTCAGGTGTGCCTTACCCCTTCAAGTTCCATAAAGCTGAACCAAAACTCATTTCACAAATCTCTCTAACTGGGAGCTGTGGTGGAAGGTAGAAGCAGTGTCCTGTACTCAAAGGAGAACAAGCGGGCAGTCACAGGAGGAAAAAAACTAATATTTTACATTAGTAAAACACCAGAATTTTTTCTCATGCTCAGTCTGTCACCAACATTCCAGACTATATACAGAATTATGAGAATGCCAGGAACCCATCTATCCAGGAACATGTTTTAGCCTCTACTGAAGCAATGGAGGGAGTTGACTCATCCCTTTCTCCAGCAGTGAAGCCCATTTCTTTGTAGAGTGTGGGTTCTTGCCTGTTCTACAGTGACTACTCCCCTTGTGGCAGAATGCCTGCTCTGTTCACCAGTTTATCCTTTGGGATGTGTATCTTTTTACCTCTGCAGTCCTAACGTATTTCATCAGCACCCCCGCAGAATGCCGGCGTCATAGGCACGTGTGCAGCACGTGGTCTTTGATTCCTGCCTGTGTTTCTATCCATCATAGTCACACTCCAAGATGATGTAAAATGCAGTTGTTGATAGCTACTTGTGGAGAAGTTAGAGTGGTCCTGTGTTTATTCCATGAATGTGAATTGCCATCATTCCACCGTTCAGAAGCGCAGTAACTACAGCTTTGTGTGAGGTTGAGGTCAGTCGGTACACAAGGCTGCTTTTCTCGAAGACTCTATTTTACAAAACAGCCATAAAAACCTTTTTAAATAAAAAATAAACTCATTTTTCTGTAATTATCGCTCTGAAAACCAGCCACAGCATTGCAAGCTAAAGTATCTCTTTCTGCTGTTTAAGGCCCTCACTGCCCTGTCCCCAGATTCAGGTGGTGTGGTTTCTGTACAAGTTTACAGTGAAGAATCCTAAAAGCCAATGGAAGCTTTTTAGCCTATGTCCCTTCAAAGACTGCTTATTGTAAGATGTATCTCTCATGTTTAACTATTAAACATATATGAACTGAGTAGATTCATGGTTTTTTAAAGTAGTGGTTAACTGTCTTCTCACTTGTTTCCCTTAGGGAAGATCATTGTCATTTAAGACCTTCCTCATCTGGGTTTTAATCAGTATTTACCAAGGTAAAAGAAAGTCCTAATTTTACTGAACTGAGCATTTTTTGTCTGCTATTAGCAATATTGTTTTTCAGCTGCAGGTTGAATTCCCAAAGCTGACCATTTCATCAGCAGTTATGTATATTGCTTTCTGGTTATCTCGTAAATCGATATTCCTGTCCTGAGCCAGCCCCTCCAGAACACGCCGTGGAGTGGTATTTTATTGATGCATGTCGCCTAAAAAAGGACGTGGGTTTAATTAAATGCTAATCCAGAAACATTTTAATGAGTGCTTATCACATTGCATATATTTACACAGTAGTTTTCTTTCATGGAATGACAGAAGTTCTTGTTGAAGAAATCTGAATTATGTAATCAGTTAAAGTAATTACACTTTCAACAGGATCTCATTTATTTGTAGCACTTGACAAAATGAGGTTAATTAACAGTTCATCAGATACATTGCACTAAAAGGTGCAATTTTCTAATAGTTTTATTTCTTTACAGTTTTACTTTGGTTGTTTTATTTCACGTGCACAAAGTACAGTAAATATCACTTCTTGTAGAGAGATGAATGTTGATATCTTATAAAAATATATATATATTGGGCATGTTTTCAAAATAAGCATCAAATACTCAGCATAGAGTGGTAAAAACTGGCAGCCTGAAACATCACTGCACAGTGGGGTGTTAACTTTGTGCCTTTCCTAGGTGGTATTCTGATGTATGGAGCCCTGCTGCTTTTTGAATCTGAATTCGTACACGTCGTTGCCATTTCCTTCACTGCCCTGATCTTGACTGAGCTCTTGATGGTTGCACTGACCATACGAACGTGGCACTGGTTGATGGTGGTGGCTGAATTCCTCAGTCTTGGCTGCTATGTGGCCTCTCTTGCATTTCTAAATGAATACTTTGGTGAGTAATAGCAAAAGTATTTTAGCAAAGATCTGTGCTTTGTATTTTTAAATTTTTTTTTCCTAATTTTTTAAATTATTTTTTAAAATTCAGAATAGGTGCTTTGTAAAATGCAGCTTTCCCCGTAAGAAATGTGACCCAGTTGAAATTAGGTTTTATTAATGTTGGGTTAAAATATTCTCTTACCCTGTTCTCCAGGAGCTTGACAATCTTTATTCTTGTTACTATGATTGAACGAGGTGATAAACTTCATTCAAATCACACGTGCTTTTCCCATCCTTGATGTGATCCTGACAACCCAAACTGCATACCTTAAATTGGCTTTGAGATTTGCACGACTGAAATGGATGTGATTTAAAAATCAGGACCTTTCACTTGAATTGGTGAATTATTTTGTGCTCCAGATCAAGTGGCCTTCATTGGATCTAAGTATTGCCAGAGCACAAGGCAGAAGGCTGACAGGATAGATACTTTATATAGGAATCATTGTTTCATAATTGTATTAAGCTTCTATTAATCTTACATCAAGCTTGCTTTGCTTTAAATTGCAGTTTGCCAAACTGTGTCTTACAGATCTGAGTGTTCGTAGTTCACAAAATGGAAAAACATTTTAACTGCAAATCTTAAGTCAAGGGTCTGAGGCTCAAAATAATACATCTTTCTTTTTACATGAGATTCTCCTTCAGGAAAAGCAACTAACTCGGTGTGATTTTTGGACATGTAACTTTTACAGAAGCATATATAATGATTTTGATTATACCTCAGCAGGAGTAGAATGCAGCTCCTTTCCTCTCTGTTTCCCAGGAGCTGATCAGTAAGGAGTTGATTTAATTCAGTTGTCACCTCTCATGGCAGAATCAAATGTTCCTAGGAATCTCCCAGTTCTGCTTTCACTCTTCCACATCCCAGGTGTTTGACACTAGGACAGTGTGTTTACATTATAGAATTACACTTTTAACCAGTAAATACCTCACTGCTTGTCCCAGGTGTTCTGTCCTTTCCCAGATTTCACAGGAGTCACATTTTAAGGAAGACACAACCCTGACATAATTGCAGGTTTGCCAGAGTACCTTCTTCTTTCCTCTGACACTCACGCACAGACTCTTTAGTATCGATTATTGAGCTGATCCCTGAATGTCCACAACCAGATTAAAGGAACAAGCAAGAACAGGTACAGGTACCAACTGGTTAATCCAAACTTCCAGGAACTTGCCACTTCACCTTTTTAAGTCTTTAGTACTGGTGACAGCCAGTCCTTCCACCCTTTGTAGGTGGTGTTCAGTGAGAAACAACTTCAGGTGGTGTACACGGGCGGGTGAAAGCTGCAGGGACTTTGTTTCTCGCAAGGCTTTCCATAAAGGGGAGTCCTTTACCATCCTGAGGTCTTTGCTGGCCAAGTCCAAGCAGCTGAGTACATATGTGCTTGCCTGGCTTCTTGCAGCCTAGGAACTTAACTTCAGGGGGTTTTCATCATTAAAAGTCCTGAAAAGGCTGCAGTTTCCTGGGCTTTAGTACAGATGGATTTTGCTGCAGGATGCCAATCGGTTGCGTTTCCGTTGGGCTCGCTTCTGCTTAATGCTCTTAACTTCATCTGTCACATTAGAACTGGGAGGGAGGGAGCCTTTTTATTATGCATGTAATGTATAAACCTACGTGTTGGTTTACAGTTCAAGGTGTAGAACAACTTCCACCTTATCAGGGAAACAATCCAATCCAGTAGTGCTTTGGCTTCACCGGTGCACAAACCGTTTCTTTCAGTGATGTTTCTTAGAAGAATCATCTCCTCCCAGAGAAATTATAAGCTATGAGAAGGCACTCAGATTAGAAAGACAGCTATATTTGATGCTGCTCTACAGCTCTGATGCACGGTAGTAAGTCAGTCCTCGTGTTTCTGAGTTAATTGCACACAATGGCCTCATGAGGCACATCTCCATCATACATTAAAGAGGCTTTTAGTACGTCTAAGCTGGCGTAGGCTAGAAGTGTTTAATAAGTTTATCTGTTGAAATCTGGTAGACAAAGTATTTTTAAGGAGTAAACTTGGAGCAGTTCAAAAAAAAAAAAAACAACTAAAAACCCATCAGTTAAAGAATTTATTTTCTGAAGTGAATTTGCCTTCACATCAGAACAGTTCTGATCGAGTTGTTTCTACATCAAATTATATCTTCAAGTCAAATGTAAGAAAAGTGCCTACCTGCAACCTTAAAAATTGACCGAGTATCAAATCTCTTTATTTAAAAAACGTGTTGGCTTAATTTCTGTTGGAAATACTCTGATTGTGCTGAGAAAGGCAGCAGTGCTCCAGTTAATAGTACTCACATCTTTCTCATTTCCTTTTTGTGTAGCTAACCTGTCTGGGGTGGTTTTTGCATAACTTTCATATTTTCTGTAAATCTATCCTTTCATTTTCCTCTCCCTCTTTGTGAAACAGGTATAGGCAGAGTGTCTTTTGGAGCTTTCTTAGGTAGGTGAAGTTTAACTTTTCTTCAAGTTTTTTTAAGTCTTTAAAAGCTCATTAAAGAGGAATAAATTATTCAGTAGACACATATGTAAATAATGGGGGAAAAAAGCAAAAGTAAACTCCAATTTTTCAGGTTACCTGGGTTCTGGGATCTTTCCCTGCTAATTAAGTGTGACCTGACCATTGCACATACTGTGGAAGAATTCCAGTAGTGGGTGTAGACTGTCCCCACTTTGTTAGAGTTTGTCACAAACCCAGATTCTCAGTGTGCCTTGTTGCACTATCACTACATTGCTTTCCCTTTAAATGTTTGGGTTCTAATTTAATCTCTAAGTTGTTGTGACTGTTTTTGAGATAAAAAATCTGAATATGGAACAAAGGATCCAAAATGGTAGCAGGATTTCTGGTTGGGAACTTGTCTTACAGTGGGAAAAAAAACCACAAACATTCTTGCTAGTAGAAAAAAAAAATGGCTTAACTTTTCATTATGAAAAAGTGTTGTTTTTAAGCTGAGGTTCTGTTTCCCCTCAAATTATTTTGTGCTGTAAACCAGTTTAAGGCCCATAAAGGAACTCTGAGGTTTCTGTCTAAAGAAAAGAGTTGGCAAAACCAAAATGTTGAGCTTAACTTTCTGCTGGTTTGTTGCCCCATTCCCCACTACAGAAGTTCCATTTTACCAGCTCCCAATGCTTATATTTCCTTTTTTGTTTCTACAGATGTTGCCTTTATCACAACTGTGACCTTCCTGTGGAAAGTGTCAGCAATCACTGTTGTAAGCTGTCTTCCACTTTACATTCTCAAGTACTTGAAGCGCAAATTTTCTCCTCCAAGTTACTCCAAGCTTACCTCGTAAATTAATCATCTTCCTGCAGTTTTTCACTCCCACTGGTCTGCAGATTGCACATTCACTGTGCTTAGTGGCTATGGATTTATGTTGGACTAAAGAAATTTAAAATAAAATAGAATTGAGAGAGTCAATAGAGCACAAAAAGAGGAGGAAACATCTGACAGGTAAAATAACACAGAAATACACTAAACAAGACTACCAGACATAAACTAAATTTTCTTCACGTTGATTTTTCTTTTTTTTCTTTTCTTTTTTTTACTTTTAGTTGGGATGGTTATAAAATAAAGCAATTACCTTTGATTTGACAATGCTTCTGAATGGTTTGATTGCTACAGTAAAGGATTTTTTTTTACTTGGCTACTGTCAAGGTTTTTTTCCTACTGTACTAATCTCCTGCAAGTTGAACGTTTTGTTATTTATTACATCTCTTCCTTTAACTATTCCATAACTTCCCAATCTGGGCCCTTTCTTTTAATGTTTATATCTGGCAAAGTTCACTCGCCCATGCTGGTCACAGACCTCATGCCTGTAAATGCCCCTGTCTGTGTTAGCAGCTGACTCTTGTCCTCATCAGGCATGGAGTAATACGCACTCTTGGAATTATGTACAGGTGTCTGCATAGCACAGGATTATTTTAGGAGCTGTTGTCCTATTCTGTAACCTCCATTTCTGGCACCAGTAAATTACAGATCTGTGATGTTGACAGCAGTTCTTTAAATGCACAGCACAGCCAGGTTGCACAAAAGCTGGTGAGGAATCGCGTGGTGAGTTCTGTACAGAACGCCACTGCACCCGCTGATCTGTACAGATGGCAAAGACATGGCTGCTCAGTAAATATGTTTTAAAATTCTTTTTAATTTTGTATTTGTAAAACTGCAAATAGTGTCAAAGTACATTTCTATATATGAGAAGTCCAGTAAACCTTGTACTAGCTAATATGTTTAAATTGCCTTGTAATCTCTTTACTCTAGGTTACTCAGGTAAAAGAAAATAAGATGAACACGTGACCATCATGGTAGGAAAGCCTATCATCTTCCAAGCTGTAAATGTTATGGGTTTATAACTTAGTTTGGGTGCAAACTTGTTATTTAAAAAAAAAATAATAATCATTTCAAAACATTTTTGCTGGTTGTAAACCATCAGAGTTGAGTATCTTGGCTGAGTTGATGGCACTCCACAGTGGTGAAAGGTTTGTTCCAGAAACTCTCTTACTCTGATGCAATCTCGAAGGGTCCAAACCTTGCAGAGTGCACTGGAAAGCAGGATATATACTTTTAGTTTTCCATTCTGATATAACCTTGCTTTCTCAAGAAGTACCTAGAACAATTTGGCATATTCTGTTCATCAGTGGAAAGGAACAGCATCATTATCCGTGCTTTGGTCATTAAGTATTTGTGTGTGTGTGTTTTTAAAAGACACTTAATATGGATGTCTCTTATGTTTGACTGCCTTTACAACATCATTCCTTGTTTAGTCTCTTATAACTTTGCCCTTACATCATGATTATATTGGATAAGTAATATTTGATATTTAACTGATAAATGTAACTGCTTCCTGGGAGAGCAGAGGAAGCTGCTGCAGAGCTACTTGGACTCCACTCCATTCTTTTTTTTTTTGTTTTAAAAGTTTTATTACTAGCTATTTATCTGCCTTTTTTTTAATTTTAATTCCTCATTATAAGAGCAATAAAGCCTAATTTCTACCAAATATTATTAATGGTATATGTATTAAATAAACTCCTGAAGCAGTGTTTCTTTTAATGAGGCAGCATTGCAGACTGGTTTGCTCTTGTCCCTCTGTGAGCTCACTTCTGTTCAACCCCCACAAGATGTCACTGTTCTCGCGTACCAGCAGCAGCCTCTCTTCAGCTGATGTGCTTTTGGTGAGCGAGATGCTCTTGGTTTAGATGTTTAGTTTAGCCCTGTGAAACTTTTGTTGTTGATTTGCCTTTCATTTCTGTATTTCCCCAATAAGGGGTAATTGCTTTGGATCAATGAAGTCACCAGTGTGCAGTTGTTCTGAAATGTTCAGCATCATCTGCAGACCTTTTTGTCTTCTGTATTGTGAGCTCTCAATCATATGCATAAGATTCAGTAGGTCAGCAGGGTTGGTCATCCTTCATCTCTACATCACAACTGGGACATTAGGCAGAAAATGAGGAAAAAAAATCAGAAATTAAACTAGAAAGTGGTAGCGTCCCCCTAATGCGGCCGTGTCCACGTGTGCAGAGTTCAGTGTGCGTGGGACACACTGTGGGGTTCCTGGGGTGGCAAACGTGTAGATCCTGCACACACATCTAGCAGCCTTTCAGCACTGGAGCCCCTTCTCCAGAGTCTCTGCTTTCTTAGGGTATTTCCAATGTGCAGCAAAGGTCTGGCTTCAGCTGGCACTTCTGACTGCAGCAGGCTGATCCAGGTGACTCTACCTTGCTTTTGGGGTTCGGTCACTGCAGAATTCTGCTTACCAGGAAGGGCTGTTTTCTCTTCCTTCATGTCACTCGTCCCTCCTGTGGAACAGTGGTACCACCTCACCACCGTGGTTGCAGGCATTGTTACAGGTAACAACAGCAATTAGAGCAATAGTAAAGGAGTTGTAATCTGGCAGCTTTCAGTGGAGAGCTTTACTGCACGGTGGCTTGCAGCGCAGGGCACGGCGAGTGCCATCGCAGTGCTTGGCTCGTAAACAGCTGGGAAGGGGAACTGTGGTGTCTGGTGTGCAGGTAAGTGATGTTTTCGAGCATCTCGTTCTGTATGAGCCAGGACCCAGCCTGGAGCACCAGCTCAGCTTGTGTAAGTACAGATTTGGGCCCTGGAACTGGTAGCGACACCCAGAAGGCCCTTAGTCTTACGTGGTAGTAAAGAAATGTCTGGGGCTGCTGTGTCCACTGCTTCTGAAGTGCTAATCATGGCTCTTTGAAAACAGATCGGGAAAACAATTTCAGAGCTGGGATAGGATGGAGAAGCAACATGTAAACAGGATGTATGCCTTCACCAAAGTAACGTACGAAACAGCACTGACCTATTGGACCATGTTTCATAAGGGTATGAGCTGAAGATCTGCCAGATTTACTGTGTAGTTTGGTGGAAGAACAGGGAAAAGGAGACATCCTGCAAAAAAAAAAGAATACTGAAAATAATTATATTGTTTTCCTCTGGTGCTGCTCTGAACTTGTGTTCATGCAACTGCTGGAAAATATTTTACTACACAAGGTATTAATTTGCAAATGGAAGCTGAAATGAAATCCTTGCATCCTTACCCTTAAATCTGTAGTGCTCTTCCATGAATGTGTTTACAGTACTGGGTGTGTGTTCAGACTGAGCTCGCTGACACACACCATCAGAATTCAGCTCTGTGGCATCTCCTGTTTTCTTCCTAAAATTTCTGAGTGGTTGTCCAGGAACATGCTAGTGCATGTAGGGAGTGTGTATTATCTTGAGGAGCAGCATCCACTTGAGCCAAGGTGTGTTACAAATGGCCTTCTACCCTGGCTCCACTACAGTGGGAGACTTCACGTTTTTCAGTCTCCTTTTACAACAAGTTTGCAAGAGGGAAGTCTGCAGCTGGGAACCATTTCAGACTGGACACCAGTTCTACAGGTACTGAAGCAAGAGTTTTAATATCCAGGTATGTATTTAAACAGCTGTTAGCTGTGGGGGGTCAACTTCTGTAGATGAAATGCTGATTTTCCTACATACTGCTCTTATTTATGCCTGGTGGAGCATAGGCTTCAGCACTAGAGTCTCCTCATCAGCCTCAGATCCTCTGCTGGTGAGCTAGGGCAGCATGTTCCAGGGATTATCCTCCATTCCTGCACTGACTGGCCTGCACCTCTGCCTTCCTGTTCTTTCACTGGGAGCCCGCACTGGAGGCTTCTTTCATCACTGGAGGTTGGGGCAGTTCAGCCCAGGTCACCTTTGTTTGCATTTTTACCACATGAATGTCAGCGAGTCGGGCCCGGGGAAGGGCTTGCTGCACAGATCACTGTGTAGCTTCCTGCGAGGCTTTGGGGATGGGCTGTTGGCAAACGTACTCCAGGGCAGCCTCTTCTACTTTGGCAGAGCTTTGTATTGCTGAGTTTTATGTGGGCAAGACGACTGGAAAGAGACTGCATGTGTTTTGTACTTGGAGGCCTCAGTGCTCAGGGGTACTGATGTGGCTCCAACAGCCCCTGCAGGGTGGAGTCCGGATGGACCCAACTCCTGAAAATGTGACAGCCCCAGGAGGAGCAGAGCCTGTGCTGCTCTCCCTGCTGCTGCAGAAGCCGTTCCTCTGCATCCTGGCTGCAGAAGCTGTTCCTCTGCATCCTGCTTCCCCTGACATCCATTTGAATTTTACCTTCTGTGAAGTTTCTCCTTATTTTTGCTGCCTAGAAGGGAAATAATTGGGCCAGCAGCCTTACACCACTTCATTTAATAACCTTTCTGTATCTAGGCTGTTATTATTATAACTCAATTGAAACTCAAAGGCAATCAAAAAAGCCCTTTGGTGTGTTAGCTCCCCGTGGGGAGGAAAATCAGTACGAGTGAACAAAGACAACATGAATCGAACATTATATATAAACAAACAGGAGGCACAATATCTTTTAACACTGTGTTAAAAAGCATAGGAATTCCTTTAGTAAACACAACACACTTAAAGCCAGATACTTTCCAACAAGTATTAACTACCCAACAGATGCCCTCAGCAGGGTTCACAGCTGTTACTGTGAGTGAGAATTTGCTTAGCCCACTGCTAACAGAATCCTTCTGAAATACAGAATTGCTCTGGCAGACCTATTCACTACTGCACTGGCCAAAGCCATAGTTTGGGTCACAATGTTTTCCAGCAGAAGTTGTGAAAAGGGGACGCCTTGAACAGAGAGAGAGAGAGTGCTCCATGGTTGAGCTGACAAATTCTGTTATTTTCCCAATCCTGACCAGGTTTTGGCAAACCTGCAGCTGAGATTTCTCCCTGCTGTAGTCTCCTCCTGTCCTCTAGCACACTTTCAACTTGGAATTGGAAATGGGAAGTCTCTCAATTGCTCTGGAAAGAACAGGTTTGAGAAACAGCCTTTTTGCATTACTGAGCTATAAGGAAGATCATCATCTGCTCGAAGAGGAGATGCTGTTTTCTGTGATGCGTGATAAGTATTTACGGCTCTGCATTTATTCTTCTAGCAGTAAACTATGTTTATTTCCTCTCTCTAGACAAAAATAAGAACAAAAAGAGCTTTGGTTATAATGTTCATGTAGCTAAAGCAAGCAGTGCACAAAACAGAGCGCTGTAATTCCTGCTGTAGAGCTGCTTTCCATTGTTTCTCCATAATGTACACATACAGGGTTTTTCTGTGGGGCCTCTGTGTTTTCCTCTGAGTTCTGAGCATGAATTTGATTTTGCAAAGTAAACACACGTTGTGTGGAAACCTTATAGGTAACTACTTCTAAAGCCTGTTGAAAATGAAACCCTGGCCCTTTGGGCTGGAAGGCTGGGGGATGTTCACGGATGAGCAGAGCTGTGAGGAGTAAGTGCACGTACATATGTTCTGTATTTATTGCAATCATCTACTGTGGTTGAAGGAGAGATCTGGGAATTCTCAGTCAAAATGCTCCCTTGGGGAAAACCCCTGTGCTGCACGTGCTCAGCAGAGGAAGATGAGCTGTTGTCTCCCCTGCATGTAATCGCTGCCTTCACGTGCCATCCAGTTCCAAATTCAGCTGCAGGACCACAGCTCTGTGTGCTTCCTCCCACAGCTTCTGATTCATAGAATCACAGACTGGCAGGGGTTGGGAGGGACCTCTGGAGATCAGCAAGTCCAACCCCCCTGCCAGAGCAGGGTCACCCAGGGCAGCCCACACAGCAACAGAGCC
>VWZY01004352.1:0-41757 GCA_013399075.1 Chloroceryle aenea
CTCAGACCTTTGCAAGGTGCCTAAATATAACCTGTGGTGAAGAGGCACCTCTGGATGCGAGCTGAGCGGTGGGGGACATGATCACAGGGTGTACTCCAAAGCCTGTACCCTTGTGAGGCCATCACAACCTCACTCAGTGTATCCCTCAATCAGAGTAAGGGATGGAAAGCCATGGCAGAGGTGGTCAGCCTGCTCTGGCAGAAGGGAGAGTTGAGCCCTCACTAACCTCCTGGACATGTCACCATCCCTGGAGGTGCTTAAGGAAAGATTGGACGTGGCATTTAGTGACCTGGTCTAGCTGATGTCATGGTGTTGGTTCATAGGCCAGACTTGATGATCGTGCAGATCTGTTCCAGCCTCAGTAATTCTGATTCTGTAACACAGTAGAAAAACTGGTGTGGAAATTATTCCTTTCTGTTTGAAAAGAAATGGTCATGGGCAGTTTGTCCTGGGACCCTGCCTGTTGGTGTTAACATTGTAAGAGACAGCATTTTGCACTCAAATGTGTATGTAACTCAAACTCTATCCCCAGGCATTTGCAGCTGCTGGGTACAGATTTATTTAGGGGTGTGGGGACACTGTTCTCCCTTCACCACATGAGAGATGCATGTTCCCCATCAGGTCTGCCTGTCCTGCCCCTGCCCGCCCAGACTGCTTGCTCTTTCTTGCCCTAGCTACAACTTCTCCTATATATTTAAAGAACTTAAATTAAACATCAATAAATGGGGCTGGGAAGTGAAGGAATTCAGTCTGGGTTTCCTTCTTTTTTTAATGGTGTGGAATTGCTGTGTGAGATCCTACGCTGGCGAGCAGACAAGTGTTTTGTAAACTCAGAGTACATGCAGCCTTCAGTTGTGCTAAATGCCGGGGACAAAAATCAAGAACCATATAAGCCACTGTCCAAACCATCTGTTCAAGTCCTCTGCCTTTCATTTCTGTGTAGCAGAACATAAATTCATTATTAAAATAGCTTGGCTGTGCACAGCAGCTGCTATAATTGCAAAGTTATGCAACTTTAAATGGAAAATTATGAAGTAGTTTAAAGCAAGAAATTGAGCGGTTTTGGTAGAAAGGATTTCACAAACCTAACATGAATAGAAGTGATTTTTCTAGCTCTATTTTCAATATTTCAGAGTAAAAATATCTGAGCTTACAGTTCATGCAATATAGAAAAGTCTAACCAATTGAATGCAGGAAGAACTGGGGAGAAAATGTTATCCTGGACTAGAACAAAGCTAGGCATGAGTTGTGACTTGGCCATGCACCACAGACTGTTGGTGAGAGACAGCAAGCCCTCAGCTTCCTCAGTTTCCCCTCTGAAAAAAAAAGATGACCGTCACCTTTCCTTTGCACATCCTTTGCATTTGTCTCAGGGTCCATCTCTCCTGTGCTGTTGTGCCAGAGCTGCTGCAGCTCCAGATGTGGGAGAACTGCACTAGCTCCTGCTGAAGCCCACTGTTGTCATGAGGCTGGTTCCATTACGTGACCATCATCTTGGGCAGCTCTGCACTGCAACAAATTCTGTAGCACTCCTGTTCTTTCTGCCTGCTAAGCAGAGCCTGGTTTGCCCTGGTTGTACATATGGCACATAGCATGACAAAAGTGTCCTTTACTTTCTGCAGGTGCCTCTTCCTTGCTCAAACACTCTGAAAGTTCAGACAATAGAGTAATAAAAAAAATTGCTTCTGCATGAGTATTAAGTGAAAATAATTAAAAATCAACGATAAGTTTTTATAAAAGCTAGTTTTGTCCCACTTTGTGGTGTACATGAAGTAAAGTTAACTGAAGAGCTTAATTCTCTTTGTATAGAATTACTTTTTTTACATGTTTTCTACAGCATTCTGTGTGTATAGACTTACATTGTAAATAAAGCCTCTGCTGTCTTGTTTCTTCTTCATATCTTCCCTCTTTCTCTGTAAGTCAGTGACATTCTGATATATGTGTGTATGATCTCTCCATATATGTCTTGTAGAAGTCTTAATAGAAGTCTTAAATGAGTGGGTAGAAAAGTCATACATTTTTCAATCAGCAGATTTTCAGAGTCTGGAAGGAGAGAAAAGCCGTTCAAGCTCATACTTTTTAATCTAGTTACTGTCAGTACTAACAATCCTTTTTACTCTCCTCCTCCATCCAGGTATCACTGTAGATAAGCATGGATTTATTTACTTCGTTGATGGTACCATGATTCGGAAAATTGATGAAAATGGGGTGATCACAACAATAATAGGTTCAAATGGCCTCACGTCAACCCAGCCATTGAGCTGTGACTCTGGAATGGACATCACTCAGGTAAACACCTGCTTTTCATGTCTTGTCACTTTTCTACACTTCCCTTGTGGAGACAGATGACTTAGTTTCTTGTACAGGGATTGTATATCAGAATACGCTGCACAAATCAGATAATTCTGGTCTGCACAGTATGGAGTGGATCTTCCATTCACATGATTATTTTAAGGTATACCATATAAATGCAGAACTCTCCACTTTTTTTTTTCCAGGAGATGACATATGAATGTGTAGAGGGGCTTAGCTAAAGAATACATACTGCTTTAGAAAGTTGTTTGCTACTCTTGAGATAGATCTTCTGAGCAGTTTATTACAAGTTTCAAATGTTTTCCTTTAGTCCAGCATTCAAACTGATTTGCTTGAACTACTAAATGGATATATATAACTATTCTGTTTGCATGTAAATCTGTTCTAAATGCTGCTGGAGGAGCATTACAGTTAATTACACAACAACAGTATTGTAGTGAAGCTACTGCATTTCAGTACATTTCTCAAAGTGTTTTTCAGTTCTTATTTCAAGAGCAGGGTGTAAGAAATAGGACTAAAAGATCCTTATCACCTCTCTACTGTATGCTGAGAAAGATACAGATAAACATGAAGAAACTTAAATAGTACTCTTGCTCAGTCAGTGAGCCACACTTATAGATAGAATGAGGAAGGTCTTTGCCAACAAATATTTGGATTAATCAGCTTCAAAAGCAGGGAAAAGCTGTACTGGAAAAAATGGTGAGGCATTCAAGCAACATACGAAAGTTATATTATGGACTGTGTAATCTAATAGCCAGGATCCAGTTCATTTTGCGTTTAATTTTCTCCCTGCCCTTTCCTCAGTCCTTCACAACTAGAAAATCACAGTTAAAATACACTGTGTAACAATGTTAAGAGCTTGTTCTTCATTTCTAACTAGACTTTGAGTAATAGCAAGTGATTATAATCTTGTATTCACATAGATGAAGAATGTGGGGTCAGTGTTTCAAGTAGTTCTTATCAAAGTTCCCAGGGACAAATGATGGACTCTAATGCTGCTGTCACAGAAGCATTTGGGAATTTTACTACTCGAGTCAAAACAGAAAAATATGTCCATGTTCCATGTCAGATGTTACTGCACCCTAAGTATTTTCAAATGGGATGAGGGGAACCTCAGCTTCCCTTTTCCCAGTTCTGGGATAGACAGGCCATTGTATTCCCTCTGGTCCAGTAGACACATAATTATTCCATGTAAAACAGAACAGGGTCAGCTGGCTTAGTTGTGCTAAACCCAAGTTTAAACTACCCTGGTAATTGTCTTAAGCTTCTGGGCTTCTTGCCTGGGCACCTTACAGCTTCTAGGCATCTTGGCTTCTGCTCTGGCACCTCTTGTTGCAGGAGAGCCCATCCTGCAGGTGATGAGCAGAAGGCCACTGCAGTGGGCAGAGCTCCCCAGCTGGAGCCTCGTGGTCTCTGCTCCGTTACTAGGTACCAGCTGGCAGAAGCAATGGCTCATGGAACTTAAAGCTGCTTGAAGCACGTTTACTTGCTTCTTGGATACATATAACAACTGCCTGGGGCATCAATAACCAGATTAGATATCTCTGAGGTACAGGGAAGGGTGCCAGGTCCAACGTCTGCTCCCTGCTTTCTCCCTGGGATCTGCATCTTGGGCTGTACAAATAATTGCTTTACTGGCCATATAATGTGTGGCTGTGCATTAGTGTTCAAATTTTTACTCATTTTCCCCAGTGACAAAATGTCTCACTAAAGCTGAAATGGTGAGTTTTGGTAGTTTCAATTCATTTTTAAAAATGCAAATATCCTTTAGCAAATAAATTGCAGCAGAGAGTCTGGCAAATGCAGAAACAAAATTATTTTCTTTTTTAAATTAAAATGAAATTTAAAAGGTAAGCTTTTGGGGCTGAAATTAAATAGGCCACATTTGTAAGTAAATTTAAGTAGCCCTAAAGTCCATTTTTTTTGGTAGGTTGGCTACTTGCCAGAAACAGGTTTAGTTTACCTTACTCTGTAGCATAGCTACAGTGTTCTGGAGAAAGGGATTCTGCAAAACCATATACTCTATAACAGTCCTGTATAACTTTCTGTCACTGATAGCTGAAGACACATTGACAATCTGCAGTACAAAGACTCATCCAGCTTTTGGAAACATTTACTTTTCTGTAGGATTTGACTGGGGGGGGTGGTAAGTGAATCTACTTATTGAAAATTTCCACAAAATCCATACTTTGGAGGTTTTCACATAGGCAGAAAAACACAGACATGAAATAAATGCCAAGAATGCATGTTCTGAAAAGTGACTGTATCAAATTTGTTCTATAGTTTTCTTTCAAAACTGTTGCTGAGAACCAGAAAACCCTATGGAATAATCACATCCCCTTGAAGTTAAGCATGTTAATCTGAAATTATATCAATGAAAATAAGGGAATGATATTTTCACTTAGTAAGAAACAATTGTATATCCTTGCAAGGCTGCTCAGTTTATTCCAGAATGGCATAAACATAAATGAGAAATGAATTTGGCCCATCTCCACTTAAATTGGGTTTTGGCTAAATTACAAATGGCATTTACATCAAGAGAATGTGGGTTGCTCACAAATTGTGTGTTTAGAGGGACTTATGAAATAGGTTAATAAAAATCAATTCTCAGAGCTAAATTGGTTCTGACAGTAAAATCAACGACTTGCTCAAAATCAGTATTTCTTGATTTACCAAAGTACAAAAATGTTCTTTGGAAGTAAACAGCTAGAGTAACTGCCCATTGCAAACACTACCATAAATTACAAGCTTTCACTTTAAGGCAGTCACTTTAATAAATGAGTTGATTATGAAAGGGTTTCATCATTTATTCCAATACCAGTTGTGATGGAAACACTTCTTATTAATCATTCCGTGTTTGTTATTCACCACCTTCTTATTCTTAAGCAGAGTATTGTGCATTCATAGCAGGGAGAAGGAAGGACAGCTGGGGTTGAAAAGATTATGTGCTATGGCAAATACACCACCAAGCTCTGACGAATTGATCACTGATCTCATACTTCACTGTGAGGATGTTCATCTGAATTTAGAAGGAAAAGGACATTCAGTTGATGTGTTTCTGTGGTACGCCAGCGTTCTCAGCATGTACAAAACTTGGGTGACTTCTCAGCACAGATGATTTTCATGTTCTTCATCTAGTTAAGGAGGAAATCTAAATGAAGTGGATCTTCAGAGCTAGGTTTACAAATATATATGTCTATACTCAACACTTAGCATTGGTGCCAGGATTTTAGCAGACATCTACGTTACAATCAGTTATTCCAGTATCTTTCATCCTGATGGAGCTGGTCATGATTTTTGAAAATGCAGCCTCTGAAACCTGAATATATGTTCTACATGAGCAAGCTCTAAATTTTAAAGGGAAAACATTTTTGTAGAATATCAAAAGATGATGTTGATCTTCACTTGTCCTGTGATTTTTAATATTCACCTTGCTGAGCTACAGCACCCCGAATCTAAGTGCCGGACTTTACAGATGAGTGCCTCTGCTGCTCATTCCTTGGCTGTTTCTAGGTCAGGCTCCGATTCTTCATTTGTTCTTGGGAAGCTGTTTTGTTTTACGTTAATTAAATGGATAATATGCCATGTTGAACATTATACTTTTCCATCTGAGCTGGAGACAGCCTGGATTGGGCTAACTGATCTTACGGCAGTATGGTCCTCTGAATTTCTCCTGTCAAATCGAAGCCCAGCTGGAGAGTACAGAATCTCCTACCTTCCCCATGCCCTTTGGATAGGAAGACTGTTGTAGGTACTCTAAATCAGGGACATAAGCTTTGATTTGAAATACTCCTACTGCTGAAGAACCTGTGGCAGGGCCTCCTGGCCACAAGCTGCAGCAGGAGTGCTATGGGAGGAAACTGGGATGAAGAGTGAAGGAAGGAAAAGAGAGGGAGTCACCCTTCTGTTTCACTGCCTGATGAATTTGGGCTTGATCTTGGTCTAGGTCAGCAGCATCTCTAGGTTGCTCTTTTTCTCAAATGTGCACACTCTCTTAGGTTTTGCCCAAGGTATACAGAAATACTTTAGCCTGGTTATTGGTAGCAAATGAGAGCACAGGGTGTGGGTATGTCTGTCTGTCTGTCAGTATTCTTTTCCTCACAGTAAATAAAAATCTTTGAGCCAATTTCAAACAAATTTGTAGAGAAACAGCAATTAAATTCCTACACGTTCCATAAAAAATATTAATCCAGTTGGAGTAGAGAGACCTAAAGTGCCCTTTCAAAAGGAAATATTGCAGCATGAGCTTTCTTTTATTAAACTCTGGAGATTCCACTCAGGCTCTCATAAACGCCCCATTCACAGGAAAAGCTTCATTTAGTGCTTGGATCTTATTAAAGTCCCCAGCCAGTCAGCCATGAGACGGAAGTCCTTAGGAAACCAGCCTTCATTAGATCCAGCGTTCATAGAAGTTATATTGACGTTGTGGGAGGTTTTGTGTGAAAGTAAAAACACTTCAGCTCAGCTTGAGCGATAAGCTTCACTGCTTTTCTGCCTCCATTGCTGTGGTGAAAGCTGAGGAGAGAATTAACAGATATTTCTACCATCTTGCAATTTCATCCTGTCTCTTTGCTCCCATGAGAAATATGTGGGCTGAATTTCCACCACTCTGATCCTCAAGTCACTTATCTATGCAAGTGGTAGAGGTTAGTGTTTGGGAACTGTTCAAACCGATCTCGAGCACAGTCACTGCAAATACAGAGACCAAACATTTGCAAAGCAACAGAAAATGAATCCCAAGAGTTTTCTCTTAGCCTTTAACCATGGCCTTGTTCTCGTGCTGATGTCAGTCCCACTAGGCATGAGTCTGTGCCAAAGTAATAGCTCCAGCCTGATTGATGGTGTTAATAACTGTCACTGCTGTGTTCCAAAATGAAAGGTCTGGTTTGAAGACTTTTTCTTGACATCTGCACTTCATCAGCCTTTGTTCAGCAGTTCTCCATGTGAGGGAACCATCTATATTGTGTTGCTTCACATAAACTTCAGTGACACTGCAAAATGTTTGGCACCCTTATAAAAATGTGACAGTGTTACTTACGTAGGCAATCTGCTTGCATAGGTCAAATTAAAAGGCAGATTGCTATAACAGGGTTTAAAGGTGAGCCACACATGGTAAAAATGCCATGTTCTGGACAGCCTACTTTGAATGATGGAGGAGAGGGCAGAGAGCAATAAGGAATGCTGTTGATGACCTACTTGAAATAGTGAAGTGAGAGACAGAATGCTGGAAAGCAGGAGTAAAGATGAGCAGAATTGCTTGAAAATGTCACATATATCTCAAAAATGCAAACGCTGACATTGCTCCTGCAGTCCCAAGTGCTGCAGGCGCTCCCCACCAGCAACTCACAGGCACAATATGCTTCAGTGGCATTGTGGAAGCCTTTTGAGCAGAAAAAAAAGCTCCCAGGACATGGTGACCTCACTTGAAAGCCACGATGAGGGTCTGCTCATCAGAGCAAGTACAGCCTGAACAGAACTTTCACTGGTATCTTTGGAGAAATGAAAATGTGAAAGACAAAAATATGATCCAGTGAGCAGGTGAGAAACAGGGGGAGCGAGCTGCCAGCTTAAAAGCTAAATTGATTCTAGGCTGAAGCACTTTTAAGCCAGGTTCAGAGTAGGGTATCACAAAGCAACTGCAGGGTTACATGGAGCCAATTAATTGATTAGTACTGCAGGTCAGAGGAAGACACTATCGCTTTAGGTGTTTCTCTACATACCCAACAATATGTAGTGCATGCTTGGAAAAGCAGAAAGCACAAAAGGTCTGCTCATTGGCATTTTTTTACCACTAGATGCATGATATTCTAACTGTGCTAGAGAGCTGCGTGCCATCAAGAAGGCACAACTTTGTTTTCACTGGAGCAAAGTATTGCAAAATTGCTCCTGCTCTTGATTTACTTTTAGTCCTCTACCTATGTGAGAATTCTGATACACTGTTCCAGTTATGTGTAATTAATGCATCATAAATATTACAAATCTCTGAACTGTGCTTTTCAGTGCTTTGCAGAAACATGTTTTATGTGTGTTCATGAAATGGCTGAACAAAAAGTACACAAAGCAGAAATGACAATTTATAGGCCTTTAAATTTGTATTTGTGGTCTTGCCTTAGAGAGGAGTTTCAGAGCTTTTTTTCTTTTTAGAGAAGATATTTATTATTATCTTTTCTCATTTTTGCTGCATGAAGGAGCCCAGACAACCTGTTTTGATTCTTTTTGAGTAGAAAGTCATCTTGTTCTCTAGTTCTGCTTACTATGCTGCTTAATTTCAACTTCTTTTTTTCCTCTGGCTTTGCTGGAGTACCAGAGATGCTAACTGGAGTGGAAGTTGTGGCCCCAGCAAGATCAGCAACTCTTTTGCCGCTGACTTCAGTGGAACCAGGGCTTCTCCCTTCACTGAAATTGCAGAGTGAGTGGCAAGTGTGTAGCAAAGAGCAGCTATATCCTGAGAGAGCATATGTGCTTCTGAAAACAGACCAAAGCAGGTAGTGGACAGAGCCTTTACTGAGGCATCTTCAAACCTTTTCAAAAATGAGCCCCCCAGCAATTAATTAAGTTAGTCTTCGGAGACATAAGCCTACAGAAAATAATTCCAACCGTAATAGCATCTGCAGGAGCAAGTAGTCACTAGTATCCATGCTTTGACACAAAACCAAGCTGAAAGCCTTTTTAAAAAAGGATCTTCAGGTAGAAGATAAAATAATCTTTTCCCAGGAGGAGAGGAGAGGTTAAGTAGCCTCTCTTTAACAGGAACTGAGAGAAAAGAGGCTCATAGGATTAGAACCTCAGGTGGAAAAAAAAAAAATCTGTGAGAGCTCATGAATCCTACTTGTAGGTGTATAATATGATTTTTAGAATATCAAACAGAGAGCTGGGTGGTTTCATCACAGCTAATTTATATTCTAATCAAATTATTCTATCACTGAATTTGAAATATTAGTCATAGAAGTGAGATAGCACGGGGTGAAGTCACACTGAAATTTCTTCCTTAAAGCCCAAGTGCTCTTTTTCTATTGGTCACCTGCAAACCAGCAATTTATTTCAGTTGTCTGCCATAAATAATGCATTACTGTCGAGTAAAAGACTACGTACATTTTAATCAACTCTTCCAGTGATTGCATCCTTTGCTTTGTTGCGACAGGGAGTGTTAGGCATTTGATGGTGAAGTGAAGGAGGCTTGACAAACCTCTACTCATGACTTTTCTCTTTTTGCTATACAGAGATAGATTTATGCAGAGCCAGATTTAAATAGTTTTTTAAATCATTTATTTCTAATAAAAGATTGCAAGAAGGAAGAAAATTCTGTAAGAATTGGATGGCTGGCAAGAAGGTAGCAGCTCAGCCCTGAGTCTCGGTGCTCTCAAGTTCACCTTCTCAGTTAGCAGAAACCTCCATGCTGTACTGGTTTTGTCTGGGATAGAGTTAATGTCCTTCCAGCAGCTGGTGTGGGGCTGTGGTTTGGGTTTGTGCTGAGACCAGTGCTGGTAACACTGGGATGTTTCCCTTACCTGCTGGGCAGGACTCACACAGAGTCGGGGCCTTTTCTGCCCCCCACCCCACCAGCCAGCTGGCTGGAGGTGCACAAGCAGTTGGGAGGGGACACAGCTGGGCCAGCTGACTGGAGGGATGGCCCACACCACATGACCTCATGTTCAGTAATAGAAGGCTGGGGATGTTCAGAGTCATGACATTTGTCTTCCCAAGTAGCTGTTACCTGTGATGGAGCCCTGCTGTCCTGGGGATGGCCTGCCCATGGGAAGTGGTGAATGAATTCCTTGTTCTCATGTGCACATGGCTTTTTCTTTCCCTATTAAACTTCCTATATCAACCCACAGGTTTTCTCCCTGCCTTTCTGCCAGCTCTCTCCCCCATCCTGACACATGGTGGGAACGAGCGAGCAGCTCTGTGGAGCTTAGTTGCTGGCTGGGGTTAAACCACGACACATGCTCACCAACTGCTGACAGCACGTGCACAAAGTCCCTGTACATATCCAGTCAGCAATTCCAACTCTTTCGAGCTGCCTTGCCACCCCCAGTCTTCCAGCTGGCCCACCATCCTTGCATGGATACCCCAGCACACTGCCCAGCTCCCCAGACACCTGATCCCCTTTCAGCTCTCCAGGGAACGGGTTCCCAACTGAGAAGCCTGGCTCATTTTGAGGCTCTCCTGGTCAGTCGTTCCAAGCAACCAGCTTACCTGGTAGCTTCACTTTTTCTTCCTTACATGCAGGTAGCCTTTGATTATCTCTCTCATTTAAATATGGTTTCAGTGTGATAGAGCCTAGTTGATGAGTTATTTGTGGCAGGGGCCTTGTATCTGCTGTGCTGAATTACACTGCTGAAAATGTTTAGTGCAGCTTTGCCAGTCAGGTGGGAGTCTGCAGTGGGTTGAGCAGTATCAGTTACTACATGGTTTTTCATCTATTGAGGAGGGATAGTGAACAAAATGTAGGCATGAAGACTGTATGGATCCATAGTATGTACCTAGATATGCATATATAGCTATGTGTATATACATATATCTATAGGCAGTTTCTACTGCAGAGCTACCATAACTAACCAGATGGTGAAAGCCAGGCCCTGATATCCTGGAGTCCAAGCTCCAAGAAGTTCTGCTGGGAAGGGAACGTAGATATTGATGGGAGCATGCAGAGGCAGACTGAGCAGGCAGTGCTCCTCCTCTTCCTTTGTTCCAGTTGTTCATCCACCTCCACTAATAACAAGACCTGTCTGCAATTTAAGAAATAGCTGCTTTGATGTGTATTCTGGTTTGGGCATTTGGAAATGTTGCACAGCATTAGGGAGAAGGAGGCCAGATGGGCTGGCACAAGTCTGGAGTTCAAGTACAGGGTGGGTTTGAGGCCAGCAATCACCAGAGGTCCTGGTGTCCGTCCTGCAGATGTGTCACATGCTGCTGGATAGAAATTGTTGCATTGACGAGGTCAGAGGAAGATTGTCCAACATGTTAGAGGAGTGAGGACTAGTCTTTGGACTCCCAGTCTGTCTTCATGACAGCACAGATCAGGAGAAAGCTTATAGAAATTAAAATTATAAAGCTGGTGTAAGTGGAAAAGAAGTGATGTAGGCATTTAATTCTGTCTTCGAGTCATGGAAGTTTTACATGGGTGCAAACTGCTGCTTTTGGAAGCTATAAAAGAAAATACGGGTATGGTTGGCTGACTGAAGGCATGGCACCACAATAAGAGGTGAAAGGAGGGTTTAGAAATCCAGCACAACAGTACTTCTGGCCTGCACATGGCTCCAGTGCTAAGGGGAACCTGAAGTCTGCAGATGCTGTCAGAACAACACTGTAATAGTAACAGCTTACAAAGGGCAGGACTTTGAAGCATGTCAGCACGAAAGAGCTCTAGAGGCTGTTGTTCCCTTGCTGTCTGGGTACTGCTCAAGTCTCAAAGTTGGTTATAAACAAAGACTGAAAAGGTTTTAATACCAAGAAGTGTTGCTTTGGAGGTTTAGTGATACCTGCAGTATTATTATTGGGACTAAGTTTGCCCTGAGTTATGCTTACAAGCTGCTGAAGTCAAACAAAAGTAAACTGTGACAACCACAGAAGGTAGTGTGGCAGGAGCTGCAGCCTGGGTGATGAGAGCTGAGAATGCCTGATTTCTCCTCTTGGTGATAACATGTTTGCTTCAGCATCATTTCTACCCTTGTTTGTGCCAAGGGAAAAAAAAGTAGAAAAAGAAAAGACACTGTCAGTGGAGGGGGAAAAAAAGCAAATGTCAAGACAGAAATTGGTTGTTTCCATTTGTAGCTTGCCATCCAGAGGTTACATTTATAGCTGTGTTAGAAAGTTTAGGCCATAGAGAGATGCAAACAGAATGATAGAGAGCACCATTTCATGCAGTGTGTTACTCTGACAATAACACTCACATTTACAAACAAATTAGCAAAAAATGTCTGAAGGACATTCAGCTTTTACAAACTGGGCCTCATCTCCTGCTGATAGGTTCCTTTGGGATGGGTATGGCATGCAAAATGATACACTGCCTTGGAGAATAAATTTATGAAGTTTAGCAATGTAGGTCACATTGCAAGAAAATCATAAATGTCTGAACATCACTCAATAGCCATTCAATCAACTGCTCAAAGCAAAATGGGAAACTGAACAGCGTGTAGCTGTCTCTGGTGAGAACTAGGGAAAGTCATGAGATGATATAAAACCCTTTAGGTCCTCCATCCGTATGTATTTCTTTTTTTCTTCTATTTTTCTTGCCAGTTCAAAGTTATGTTTCTGTGTTCACATCAATAGTGACAACAAAACCAGTGTGGTTTTTGCTATTACTGCCATGATCCACAATAAGCGTGTTGGGATCCTTGTGAAAGATATGCCAGGAATTTGGGAATCAGGAGAGGCTGAACAGCTGAAACTTGGTATGAGTAACCTAGTCATAAGTTTTAATTTAGAAATTTAATTGAGAAATTATTATATTATGCTTCCATCCACCCAGATTGATTTATAACTTACGCTGTTTGCTTCAGATTTTTTTGATTTAGTTGAAGGAATAAAGAAAATAGGATGTTTTAAAAGGACATTTCTAGATCTAGCACTGTCTAGAGATTCCTGTTGCTTTCTAGATCTAGGAAATTGTAAAACTTGAGATCCAGAACTTTGTTAGAGATGTCAGGAGTCCTTCTGAAGACATCTAGCACCATTGTAGATCTGGGACCTTTCTAGATCTTCTAGAATTGCTTTTTGGAGCATGTGGGAGACTCAGGGTGGGCATCTGTAGCTTCTACAGCATGTCTAAAGACTCACTAGATCTTTCTCCTGGGATAGTTTGGAAGCACTTTTAGAGCTTTTTCTCAGAGCCTACCTAGCACTTCTCTGGAGCTCTTCTAGCTCATCAGGCTTTCTTAGATTGAGTGCCCTTACGGGTCCTTCCTGAATATAGAGCTTTTCAGGGACCTCTTCTAGGGACTCCTGCACATCCTTGTCCCCCATCCTTTTCCTTTTTTGTGTTTTGCAAGAGGCTTTGTAGAGCTTTCCTGAGCCCTTCTAGGTCTGAAGCCTTTCTGTGCCTTTCCAGAGCAAGAGCTCAGCTACTGAAAATCAGAAACTTTAGCTGTCTGATTAGGAACCTGATGGAAACCTAATTTCAGGTGCATTTTTAAGACTTTGTCTAGAGCCTTTCTGGAAGGGAAGAAAACCCAAGTCCCTCTCCTTTTACATCTGGGTTGTATCCGTCTCAGGCTTGAGATACATTATTTAGTTGAGTGGTACTGCTTGGATTTTCCTCGAAAAAACACAAGTCCTAAACTTTATCCTTGTAAGCTTTTCTGGCACAGTCTGATAATGCATATCCAAATATGCATCACAGCAGTAAGCAATACCCTTAGCTGACAGGAATTGAAAGCAGAGTGCCTGCTTACAGTCTCAGACTAGAGTCTTAACACTCTCCAGTGAGTTTTCTTGTGAGTATCTTATCAATGTAAATACTCACTTAGAAGGATTGCTGCGTGGAATGCAGTTGTCTTGTTTGTTCTGCAAAATGCAAGATCCCTAATTTTTTTATGAGCTATTTTGAAGTCTAACAGCAGTATGTGTTTGCTTTCAATGCAGCATGACAACTAGCTACACTACAGTCGTTTTGCTCAGTCAAAATATCTCCTGTGTAAACACTTGTGAAAAATAAGTTGTTGAAAATCATGTCATGATAACAATCTTAATACTAATTTCTGTAAAAGACTCAAATTACTTCAGTAGCTTTTTCAGCCTAGATTTTTTTATATCCATATAAAACAACACTTTTTTTTTTAAATGAACTTTTCTATACTTGTTTTGCTTCAATTCTCTGCCACAGTTTAGAAAAGAATAAGTTCATTCTTACAATGCATTTTAAAAAGCTGTGACTACTGAATTTTGTATCATTGTAGGAATTTGCCAGAGAGGATGCCCTGCCATAAACATGAATTGCAGAATATCTGTTTTTCCCATCCCTTTCTTTCACTTGCAGAAGTTGTCTTTGTGAGTTTAGTGGCATAACTCTGCAGGGAAAGCTTAAACCACAAAAGTGAGTTTGCATTCTCTCGTGAAAGCTGTGGAGTTAGCGTTTGTTCTGATCCTTGTAGGAATGTGTTTTGCAGCCCTGATCCATCCGAGGAGGCACTTGTGGCTCCCGCACGCCCAACTGGAAACCTCCTGGCAGCAGCTCTTCATCCTTTGCTTCCCCTGGTCTCACTGTCTGCTCAGCCCTAGGGTCAAAGGAGCACTGCCCTGAGGAGCAGTGCTGTTGTCAGAGGTCACGATCCTGGTGAGACAGATTTCTGGGCACAGATCTGTAGGAAGTTTCAATTTCAAGAATTTAAATTTTAATTTTGACTTTGATTGCTCCCTCAAACTATTTGGGTGATATCTTCACAGTGGCTGGTGTTGCTCAAAGGCTGGGCTTTTGCCTTCTTTGCTTTTTTCAGTTTTGGAATCTCTGTATCCTCTCAGTTTTCAGGCCAGATGCTTTTATGAACCTCAGTAGTTACTGGAAGCAAAAGACACTGTAAAGTACAAGCTCCAGGGTCTCACTGTTCCCAAACATCTTTTAATTACTGTCTCATTTAAAGCTTTTCAAGATCTTTCTCCCACCTTTTCTGCACTGGCAGCACACTGGCTTTCTGTATCCAGAACTTCTGAGCCCAGAATGGAGAGATGAGGCCAAAACTAGTGAGAGCTCTATTAAGATTTATGCAATCTTACTTTTGTGCCCAACAAGCGCCAGGATCTGGAAACACAAGTTAGAAATTGAGGCAAAAGGAAACAGTCCTGTTGTTAGTTAGATTTCCACCTAGTCCTGCTCTCTCCTTTTGGCCATGCAAATTAACTGCAACGGTGTGTTTGGAGGACATCTATTCCCACTCCAGCACCGGAGACACGTTTGGGTTAGATTCAAATTCATAGTCTATTTTGAGATATTTTAATTGAAGAGTCTAAGATTTCTCCTCTCAGAGGTACCAGTCTGCTCAAAATACTTTGTAAATTCCTTCTGGGCTTTGAACAAAAGTACTTCTTTCATAGCCTGAATAAACCATGGGTACCATGTTTAAACAGACTTAAATGGCTTAGGAATCTAAGTCCCATTGATTTTCATAGTCAATGGACTTATGTGATTCTGGATAATATTCCCTCTATTATTAAATAACGACAGTGTGAAACCTGTCCCCATAGAAATCAACTTTTTCTATTGATTTAGTAGACCCAAGATACAGTCTTTGAAGTTGTGAAGCAGAAAAAAAAAATGATAAAAAAGAAATTATGAAACAAGAAGAGAGCTGGAAAGTGAGAACACAGCAAATCTTGCGGCAAGTGAGGCGAAGACAAGCAATGAAAACTGTTGAAGTGGTGCCTCGCCTTCACATTTCTGTGCCGGGTCCCTCATCTGCTGGAAATAATTGATGGCAAAGGCAGGTTGGTGAGGAGACTACTTGAGCCATGATCCTGGAGAACTGGTGGCCTCAGATCTCTGAGCTGTGTCTGTAAATGTGCCACAGCTGCTTTCCCAGGCCAGGGTAGAAAACAGCGGTCACTAGGCTGCGAAACTCATTTATTTGGGTTTTTCACTGGGGAACAATGATGTAGAGAGTGCAACATTTGTGATGTTTAAAGCAGGGACTGCTACAGCTCAACCGTATGGTTCTGAATTTTAGAATACACGGCATCAGGAGCCCCAGAAACAAAGGCTGCTCCAGTGTGGGAGGAGGCTGTAATCCCACCACAGGGAGGGGTTCCCTGGTGTCAGACCGCAGGAGCTGAATTGTGGCTCTCTGTGCCATTAAGAAAGAAGCTAAGCTGCTGAGAGGACCTGACAGTGTCCGTGTCAACAAAAGGAGCCCAGAAGTGAGAGCAAACTGACAGGGAATAATGAAAAAATATCCGTGGTTGTCAACTGTGAGAAAATAGAAATCTATGTAGGGAGACATCCTGTGAAAAGTTCAGGGAAGCAGAACTGGTGTCTAGTAAACTACACGCTCGCTCCTAATGGACTGCCTGTGTGAGTCCTTCCTCGGAGCCATTTCCCTCCCAGAAGGAAGGAAAAAGAAAGGTTGGAGCAGGAAGAGAGGAGAACCCTATTTAGAAGGATGTTGTGGTGAGTCAAAGGGCTTGGCCTGGAAACAACAGCTGAAGTGAGTATAATAAGGGGAGATTAAACAAGGAAGTTAGCAAAAGAGCAGTATGGAAGAGACTGTGGTCAGGTCTGTGAACACATAGAGCTGTCTAAAGGCAAAGGTAGCATAAACAGAAGGGCTTGACGCTGAGCAGCACAGATAGGATGTAATCCATCAGTCAGGACTATCAGGAAAATTTTGGCATGAATTTCACGCTACTGCATGAAAATTGACTCAAAATATACAAGCAGTGCATGGCAAGGAATCAAAGCAATGGTGAAGCCTTTTTAGGGATTTGTGTAGCTTCTTTTAATCCACGATAAATGAAACTTATCCCAGTGAAATTTACCCCTGCAACCAAACAGTTAAGCTCTTGCAACTGGCATCTGCAGACAAGGATAAATTTTTCACTCTTTTCTTACTTTAATACGAACAGTGGAATTTGTTTGATCTGATTTGTTTAAAATAGCACTAAAAATGCCACAACCGTAAAATGTCATGCAAAATGTGCAGAAAGTTTTAGCCATATGGTCAAAACCAGAAGTGAAATGGTATTTTTCACAAACTAACACTGAAATGTGTGTACGTGTACGGGTATGTATGTTGAAGAAGTATATGAGTGCTGGCTCTCCTGGGTGCTACTTTGAAAAGAAAAATTCATGTAATTTATTTAGTTGCAAAGCTTTGCTATGTGAAAAATACTTAAATATTTCAAAACTGGAGAGTAGGTAGATAGATAATTGTACAACTGATGAATATTTTGCAAGAGAGAACAAATGCAAAAAACACCATTCAGGTCCGAGAGCTATTTTAACTGCCTACATGTAGATCTCTCTGTGAAAATTCATTTAAACTGAAGCCACCTCAGTGCAATTTGTGTTTTCCAGAACACTTGACATGAAAAAATGTATTAGAAAGCCAGACCAGTAGGTGTTAATTTTGCACTTCTTGAACCAGAGATTGATTATTAGATATAGCTGGGGCCTTTATTTTGACAGTTAAATGCTGAATTCCCAGAAAAGTTGACATGTTAATACATATGTGCAAAAGGTCTCACTGCTCAAGGGCTCACTTGTTTTGGCAGTGATTCCCACTGCATATACTCGGTCTCCCGTGAACCAAACCAGAATTGTCACCTGAAAATTTCAGTCTGTGAAGAGTGTGAGGTACTGACTGCTACTGAACAAACCTTGTCTGTTTGTTTATACTGGGGTAATCGGCAGTGCCACTTCTGCTTCTAAAAAAGAACCTATTAAATGTAAGAAAAACCACTTGCAGTTGGCCCAGTCTTGAGTTATAAGAAAAATATACATATATGGGAGAGGACTTTTACAGGGGCTTGTGAAGCGCTGCTTCAAAATAAAAAGTATATTAGCCAACTTAATATTCTAATCCTAAGAGGTTTTGTCTGGAAAAACTTTTTAATGGGCACAGCCATATCGGATGACCCTTGAAGTGCTTCTCTGTAATAAGTTTATTGGCTTTGAATGAAGCACAACTGATGGTTTGGTCACAGAAACCTGCCAAAGAGCAGCTTGCTTTAAGAGAAAAGAAAACAACCAGTGACTTTTCAAGATAACAGTGAACCTGAGGGTGCAGTTATACTTCAGCTTAAGCTGATAGAGGTTATTAGTTTTTAGCCAGCAAACTGTCCTGAACCTGCTCTCTGTAGGAGCAAATAAACACTGGTATCGCTGCTGGGGGCTGCACTGGGAGAGATGGGGTGGGAGGGCAGCAGCCCCAGCACACCCCAGTTAAAGATGACGTGAAGCCTCATCCTGACAAAACAGTGCAGGTTTTTTCTAAATCTGTGAAGAAGTTCTTCAGATTAGGAATGCTCATGTGCTTGTGTTTGTGTCTCTTTGATTTTTTATTGGCCTATTTCACTGTTTTTTTTTCCTCTCCCATTGCAGTAGCATAAGCTTGCAGTGAACAGCAGCTGGTCTTCATGCTGCAGTCTCTGGACAAGTCCATGCTAGCTTTAATATTTCACCCGGGATTAAACCATTAGTGCACCCATGACTGCTTTAAACCCAGGAAGGAGAAGCTGTAGCCATACCTTCTGTTAGCTTTGCAGAACAGAGAACCAGGCAACAGCTCTGGTGTAGTAACCGAAATCGCTTCACTGTTCCTGACTAAAATTTTATTTATTTTTACCTTAATGCAGCTAGATTTGCAGATGTGATCAATGTGAGAGCCAATGTGCTTGCAGCTAACAGTTATTAAGGCTAAGCTTTGGGCACATTTCTGCAAGTAAAACAGACATCTGTTTAAAAGTTCATTCTGTCTCAGTAAACCATGTCAGCCTCAAATCAACCAGAGAAAAAGTTGGTTGGCCCAAACCAGTCCCCAGTTTATCTGAAAGACACCAGGCATACCTTCACAGTGGGAAGAATTCCAGTTATGTACTGAGCAAAGGCAATGTGTCCACAAAGGAAGATCAGCTGTTAAAGACATAGCACATGCTATGCAGAGTCACTGTGGCAAAAATAAACAGTTTCAGCCCAAAGTTTTTTATCACTAATAATCTAGTTCCAAGTTCCCTGAAGACAGATTTCTTCTACAGCAGAGCAGTCTGTGAAGGAGGCCTTTAAAGCTGAAGGTGTCTGTTTCCCATTAAAAATAATCCCTTTACTTTGATAGAGCACTCAAATGTTCTGCATTAAAGGTACATTGCAGATACGATGTCCAAGTTCCCTGAAGACAGCCTTGTAGAGATTTTTGTGCTAAGTAAAGAGTTTTATTTGGTGTCCCAGTGAAGCATGAGCTTACAGCACTGTGCAAACCAGCCCCGGCACAGCAGGTGGAATCCAGGCAGTCCCAAAATCAGCACCTTTATGGGAGGAATCTACTTCCAACCGCTTCACCACATTTATCATCATTTGGAAGGACTCTACCACCTGGTTCAGAAGAGATCTTGAACCCAACAGCATTAGTCTTAATGCCAGGTATTATGCTGTCTAGTAAAATGGACTGGGCACAAGGAGGAATTCGATCACTCCGTAATTGTGTGGTGCACTGTGTGACCACGCAGGACGAGAGGCGGCGGCCGCAATGCCCTCACTTTATTAAAACATCAATTATCAAACCAGCAACGTACTTCTGGAAAGGAGGTTATTCAGGAAATACTGCTGCTTGAGAAAAGGAAAGACTTGGCCTCCAGCCTGCTTCCTGAGCTGACCCCAGGCGAGCAGGTGGCTTGTGATGGCCACACACTCCACCATATGTTATTCCTCAGTGCTGAGCATCGTATTAGCATCTGTGGTCTCTGCATCCATAGATCTTTTAATTAGCACAGAGGAAAAATGAGCAAAACCAGCAACAAAGTCAGTAAGTGAAATAATGGATGCTTCTGTGACAGGGAAGGCATATAAACCAAATACTTTTTAGCCTGGTATTTATATCCTCTTCTGATGATTAAAATGCTTAGTCCAGGAAAATTCCATTCAGATAAAAGCAGCCATCTCCTCATGAAGGATAACAAGCAAAGCATCCTGAGACAGGCAAAAATAGGCTGTCTTGCAATCTCAGTGGCTCAATTGTTCTCTGACCAAAACAAGCTGCAGTCCAAATCCTCCTCCACTGGCCATTATCTGTTGAGAGGGATCAGTCTGCCCTGTTGTTGTTTCCCGGTTCAGCAATCCTGCACTGCCTGTTGAGCAGGAGGTGTTTGAAGCTCTGGACAGTGCATGCTACAGTCAGCAGCCTGTATACTGGTTGTCTTTCAGGTTGACAGGCAGCCCCACCTTTAATTGGGAGTGTATGTAATCCTTCCAGATGCTGATGCAACAGGTATCAGATGAGTGAGGTCATTCTTCTAGCATTTCCTCCAGCATGGTTTGGAAACTTTGCTTGGTTGACACTCTCACCTGCGTGCAAAGAGGCAAAAAGCTAATCTTAAGTATGAAGAATTTAATTACTTCATAACCAAAATACTGAATTCACAAAGTAAAATCATTATAAATAATTACAGCTTGGCTACTGTGTCATGTGAATTGAGATCTATTGCTGTACTATTATGTTGCAAAGAATAAATGAGCTTATATTTCTTAGGGCATATAAGTGTTATTAATGTTTTTTGCTTAGTAAATAAATGGTGGAATTGTGGCATAGTCATCTAATATGTCATTTTCTTTTTGTACTAACAGTCAATTAATGTGTTAGGACATTGACAACCTCTAACTGTTTTCCACTCTGTCGGTGTTGACTGCAACCTTGAAACAATAACATTCAGACCTGGAAAATTTTCTGGCTGATGTTGCATGACATCAAGTGTGTGGTTTTATTTGCATGACTGCATAAGTAAAATAAAGTTCCCATCTTAATGGACTTGTGCAAATACCTCACAGAGGGTGCCAAATTACTTTTCAAATCAAGTTTTGTTCCCCACTGGAGCTGGACCTCAGAAAAGAGGACTCTTGTTGCAGCTCCTGCTACCAAACCCAGTTAAAGGCACATACTAGAAAAGCAGTGCTGGGTGAATCCACCAAGTGCCTCGATGACGTGGTCATCAGAGATGCTTGAATGGAACTGCCCTACTGTCTTAATCATTCTTTTTCTTCTTTCTGACCCTGCCTCCCCCTGAATGTTTGTTGGTTTGGTTTTTTTCCAGGTGCGGTTAGAGTGGCCAACAGACCTCACAGTGAACCCTCTAGACAATTCACTGTATGTCCTGGACAACAACATTGTCCTGCAGATCTCGGAGAACAGGCGTGTGCGAATTATTGCAGGGCGCCCCATCCACTGCCAGGTGCCAGGCATCGACCACTTCATCGTCAGCAAGGTGGCCATCCATTCCACCCTGGAGTCAGCCCGGGCCATCGCCGTGTCTCACAGCGGCATACTCTACATTGCAGAGACGGATGAAAGAAAGATCAACCGCATACAACAGGTCACAACCAACGGGGAGATCTCGGTCATCGCCGGAGCCCCATCAGATTGTGACTGCAAGATTGATCCTAATTGTGACTGTTTTTCAGGTAAGGAGATGATCGCTGTTTCCTGGCTCTTATCTCTTGAGATCCCCTGTCACAGGTGCAGATTAGCAAGGGGACAAGGAGAGAGAGATGAGCAATGATTTAGTTTCTTTGGAAAGCTGAAAAGCTTATCAGCAGCTCTTTGTGGATTTAATCCATTGAATTCGGAGACATGAGTCTTCCAGTTGGCACTGGAGGAACTTCAAGGTGGTCTGAGCCTTTCCTCACTTGATACAGAGATTACACACCGTTTAAAATGAGCTCTGCTCTGCCTTTCTGTGTCAGCTGTGTTTGCGCATGTTGAAGATGGTACCAGCCCCAGTGCAGATTGCAATTAAGTGCTGCTGGATCAGGCAGCCCTTCACACCAAGAAGAGTTCCAAGGTGTTTCACATCAAGTGAAAAACACTAGCTCATGCCTTCTCAGCACTCGTGTCACACTACACAACCAGCAAAATTATGTGAACACATAATGCACGGAATTTCTTCTCCTTTGTGTGTTTTAAACTGGCACAGCCGGTGCGAAGCCCCCACTGCACCACTGGACATTCTCAGTAATACAGCTCCTCTCTCCTGTATGCACCAAAACAAACTCCTCGGTGCTTTTTTTTCCATAAAAGCATCTTTCATAATGGGACAAAGGACAGCATCCCCCTATACAGAGGTGTGCAGTACGTTGTCATCTTGTCATCACTAAGAACCAATGTGTTCAGCCCCATAATGTCATCATAATTCTTAAACCTCTCATTTCAAGTAAAAGGTTAATTACTGACAAGAAAACATTAAGTATGTCAAGAATGGAGAGGAAAAAAATGTAAATGGTCTTCCAGAGAAGGCGGGTTGCTGACCCAGCATTGTAATGATAATCAAAGCCTCATGTGCATTGCCAGGTGCTGCCAGCTTTGGTTACAGCTGTGGTAGACCAGTGCTGACAGCAATCCTGTTTGGAATTCCTGTTGAGGGAGACTATCCTTAGAGCTAAAAAATGAAAAACTGTGGCAAATCTGATGGTTGTGCCAGGGCTGAGGTGGTGAAAGGCAAGATCAGCTTGGCAGAATGATCAGCTGATTTGTCCATCTCCGGGGAAACATAAGGTACGCTCGCGCTGTTCAGCAGATTTTATTTCTCAGTCAGGAGAAGGGGAGCAATACAAACAGTAATGTGTTTTTCTCTGAGGTTTAATATGCTTTCCTGCTAGTTACAGAAAATCCTGCTCCAGCAGTCATTTTGCTATACAGATACAGCCCTTGCCAATGCAGATGCCCTCTTCAAACCTTAAATTACACAATCCAAGTAAATTACCGAGTGATATTGGAAGGGATGGTTTCCCAAAGCACTTTTTGGTTCTTGTTTTGTTCTCCAGTAGTGTTGAGTTTTTAATAAGTACAAACTGATCTTTCCTTCGGTGTCATTTTAGCTGAATTACTTGTGTTTATTCTTTCTTTTATTTATAACACAATTCTGCTTTAGCTACGTGAGACAGACATAGCTGGGAATGAAACTTCAGGTGCCCTGGTTTTTTCTTTCAAAATTTTCCTATTAAAGCTTTCCTGAGCAGTAGGCTTTTGTCCTTAGCAAAAATGTTGCAAATTAGATAATTTATATTCTTGTTTGTCTTCATTGAGACTAATTTAGAATTGCACCAACCTCAGATAATAGGGGTTTAATGAGTTGGAAGAAGATCCTGTTTTATTGACCTGTAACTGATATAGAGGAGAAGCAGTGTGTCAGGCTTAGGGGATCAGTTTAAATGCGGACATTACAGACTCCTAAAATAACCATTTCTCCTCCAGGTGATGGTGGATATGCCAAAGATGCAAAGCTGAAAGCACCTTCTTCTCTAGCAGTCTCTCCCGATGACACGCTGTACGTAGCGGACCTCGGCAACGTCCGCATCCGTGCAGTCAGCCGAAACAAGGCTCACCTCAGCGACACCAATATGTATGAGATCGCGTCGCCAGCGGACCAAGAACTGTATCAGTTCACCATCAACGGCACCCACCTGCACACTCTGAACCTCATTACAAGGGACTACATTTACAATTTCACCTACAGCGGCGAAGGGGATATCGGCACCATCACCAGCAGCAATGGCAATTCGGTTCACATCCGCAGAGACACGAGTGGGCTGCCCCTGTGGGTCGTGGTGCCGGGGGGCCAGGTGTACTGGCTGACAATAAGCAGCAACGGAGTTCTGAAAAGAGTTTATGCCCAAGGCTATAATTTGGCTCTGATGACATATCCTGGAAACACGGGGCTTTTAGCAACCAAAAGCGATGAAAATGGATGGACAACTGTGTATGAGTAAGTCCATGAAGTTAAATGCTTAATGGAAAGAACCCTATTTTAAAATAACTTTGACATTTTTTTAGGCAATTCTAGTAATTTAAAAGACATTCTGCTACTAACACAGTAGTGTTAACAAGCAGTGCTCTTGCACAAGCTTTTAAAATGCAAAGCTCTATACGTAGTGCCCATTAAGTGTAGTGGAAACTGCAGAAATTATAAATTAGTTGCACTCTATTATTGTAAATCTGTTTCTCTAAAGGAAAATATGAAATTTTATTATTATTATTATTTTTCTTTAGTTACAATTTTTTTTGTAACTAAGGAAGTAGAGGAATCTTGTGATACAAATCAGGAATTTGCAGAATTCCTGAGGACGGCAAAAAGGGGAAAATTGCTCAATGGAGAGCAGAGTTTTGCAAAGGAAATTGAGAATCTCAGTGGAAGGAATAATCAAAGTCAAGTATGAACTTGTCTCTATAAGCAGAGGAAGAGGATATATAATAGCAAAATGCTATGTAGCAGCCAAAGGCCGTATACAGGGAGTAGGAATGGCTTCATAGGCAAGACCTTCAGGAGTTTTTTGACAGGACTTCTCAAGAGCAACACAAAGTATTTAAAGATGGAGTCAGAATATCTCAGTCTGGTCCCAGAGAGAGAACAACCCAAGAGAATGTTCACTTTTTATTTATAAAGAGGTGTGGTATATGAGGATTTCTCATTATTTATAGTTAATTGTCATAATCCCTGTTGGAAAACGTGGTATGTGATGGATGGAAATTAAACCTTCTAGTACTGGTTCAGGGTCTTCAGGGAGGAAAATTACACCTTCTTTCTGTGGAACATAAAAGTTCATGGTCAAAAACTAAAATATAAAGCCATCCAGGTGAGATATGAACAGAAAACACATTGAGGAGAATTAGTTATTGCATAGGTCACCTGGCGAGGTAGTTGAGTCACCATCATTACAGGTTTTTAGAATTATATTTTCTTAAAATAGAAGTAGGATAAAAGCAGAGAAAACTGCTGCCTAGTACGTGGGGGTTTTTATTCAACAGGATGTTTTTCCACCCTGCCATCTATTATTCTGCCAAAGAATAAATTGATAGGTTGGACCTAAGTATAAACCATTAGAGAGGACCATTTTTGACAGTATGTAGGAAAACAAAGCTGTGCAGGGCCTTCTTGGTTCAGTTCTTGTTATCAGGCATCTGTTGATGCACATTAAAATTACATTGCAACAAGACAAAGCTCACTGTTGTCCTGGTGCTGTTTAAACGCTGATCTCAGTGTTAGCTTTTATAAGCACCAAACTAACTTAAAATATACATACTTCTTTGTAATAATTTCAACACTGAGAGTGATCCATTTGAATCTTTACTTGAGGATAGCATCAATCCAGACCATGGAGCAATGACACTTTCAAAAAGCTTTTACAGTGATGGCTGTTACATCTTGAGACGCTGAGCACCGTGCGTTGGTGCAGGGCCTTGATTGTCAGAGTGGGTTAGAGCAGATTAGTTACAGTCATGTGCTTCTCAGTCTCGCTATTTTTACTTTGCCCCACTGACCTGGAGTGTAAACCATTTCACGTAATTATTGCTTGTTCCTGTTGTCTTCTGGCAAGTTGTTTTGTTGAAGTATGACTCAAGATTAGTAAGATCTTCTAAAGGATTTCTCCTGCTAACAAGTGTGTGCCATTGTATCTATTACAGATTTCTTCACAAAGAAGTATCTGTGCTTTGGAAGGGTTGATACAATGCATATAATTAACTCAAAGAAATTTTGCTAAATGGTGCTTTCAGAGGTTCAACTGTAGGCTGGGTAACACTGTCCTCACTGATGCTTCAAAGCGTGAAGGCTTTGTGTGACTTCTAGACTTCTGCCAGTCTAGATCAGTCAATAGAAATCAACAGAATTACAATCGTTAGCATTACAAAAACAACAGCAAAATTAAATAGCGAAGCTGCACCATTAATATTTATCTTCAATCCAGCATTTTAAGTGATCTTTGTATTACCTTAGAAATTCCTGAGTGGCTGCTAGACTGAATGTCACCCAGTCTGCTGCAGTGAGAGGGTCAGTTGACTATAACAAGCACTGTGCTGAGTAGATATGTTTTCTGAAGATGCTGCTCACCTTCTGCCATAAATAGGTCATGGGGCATGATGGCTCTTAGTTATCCTTTAACCAGACATTATTTTGCAGACAGGTCACATTCTGAACTGACACCCAATTTCAGTTTAAAATTAGATTGTTTTGAAGGGGTTACTTAAATGTGAATTGCTTCTGAGTCCTGTATGAGCGTAGTATTAGAGCTAAGAGAATTATCATATAAGCAACCTTCAAATTGCTTGGAATCATCTTCTCTCTTTAAGATAGATTTACATTCACATCCCAAAGTTCAACCCATGGCACTGTCAAGCTGAAATAGGGATGAGTTTGTTTAACAACACGTATCACACATATTTGGGAATATGAGCAAAGATAATGAACTGTTCAGAACATCTACCTATATGTCAGATTCACTCGGAGAGGGAAATTATTAAGAGGTAGAAAACCACCTACAAAAGTACTTGTCATCCATCTACTCTAATCTGATGGAATGGAAGCACTGAAAGAGCTCTTGCATAAAATTATAGCTAATGTACAATTTTCAGTCATCTAGATTTTTTTAATATTGTGTCATTAAAGCTGTAAAAGGGGAGGGGGAGCACTGGGCCTCTATTAAATCAAGGACAAGAAAACACCTGCAAGAAACAACTCTCTGTGAAAAAAAATTAATTAGACCGCTTTCCCTTTGAAATGATATAACTCTTAACTGCTCCACACATAGAAATGCAAATGGATTGTGAAGCTGTATCCCCAAGTGTGCATTTCAAATATTGGTGAGCACTTCCTCATGTGAGTACTGAAATCAATGCAATTATGTGCATGATAAAATGGTCACTGACATGATTAACAGTGGCATAACTGGGCCCCAAATTAACATTTAGAAATATGTCATGATTCTGCCCCTATTAGTATGGGTAGGACATTGCTCTGCAAGAACTGTGACCCAGTGTGCTACCATTCATCACGTGAAAGGTGCCAGAACCTGTCCTCAGAGGGTTGGGTTACTTGGAGCAGTGTGGAATAAAAAAAAAAAGATCCTTTAGATGGTCACGCTGCGGAATCATTACTGAGACACTGATCTGCATGTTCTCCTCGAAGTCAGTGGGACCATCTACATGAGTAACAGTCCACTGGTGTGTGCTCTAGTCTTATTGTAATTCAATACCATATCTGGCCGGCCATCCAGTAACAGTTTATCCCATTTTCAGCTACACAGGGGCTTTTGTGTCTCACCATCAGCATTATCAGCAGCAAAACTGGATCCTTAGTGAAGATGGATCCTGAGTCTTGCACACAACTACATTCCAATAAAGTGGCTGCATATTACACCATAAAAACGCATGATTTGGAGATTTTTCTCTGGTACCACAGCAAATCCAAATCACCTAACAATCTGTCATATCCATTTGGTCAAGCAGTAAATGAAATACAGCTGCCTAATGCTCATGGAGTTTTCTAATGATGAAAAGTAGTGATCCGAGTCAATTTTAATAGCTGGGTGTGGCACCCAGTAAATTTGCTCAGAAATGGCATAGGGGCAGAATGGAAATAAATCGTGGGATGTGTATTAGGGCAGTAGGAGGTGAAGGAGAGTGAGATTATATTGTACTTAACATTTGTTTATAATTTATTTGTCAAAAACGCCACAAGTTGGTCACAAATTCATTCTCCAGTGTTTCCTTTGAAAAGAAGAGCTGCTTTATTTTTCTTTTCTTATACTGGGGGGGAAGAGAAAAAGAGTCCTGAATTTTTTTTCACCAGTATTTCTTGTGACGTATAGATTTTGTCTGACTAATTAGGGGGAAATAAAAGTTCCTAAGGAAATGATGCCAACCTGTTAAAGCGAAGGACATAGCCAGATCATCTGCTGACGTGAATTGGAAGAGCTCCACTGGAGGCAGCGGAGCTTTGCCAGTTGATACACCAGCTGAGGATACGTTTTGTCAATGAGAGGAGACATGAAAACTTAATTATGCTTTCCTACCTGCTCAAATAGGTCTCTGTTTTATGAACATGAGTTGGTTGTACTCATGCAAATACACCTGCAGTTTCAGTGAGGTGTCTTGGATGAATAAGACTACATTAGCATCAATAAAGTTCTTAAGATGGGAGGCATTAATATATCAAGCACCAAGTAATGTTCTGCATTGTTTTCCACAGGACCCATCAGAAAGAACAAATAGAGCTGTGGAACTGAAAAACCTGCTAGAAACACCGCTCCAGAGCTTTTGAATTAATAACTGACTTTCTCGTAACATGGCCCGATTCACATAAAGTACCTTAAACTAAAAGAATTTCTTTAGCACTGATGAAATTTAGGTGAACTAAAATGTGGTGCTCTAGATTCTGGTGCTGTTACTCGTGATGAGAAGTTTCTGCTGATTTGAGTAGGCCCATGGGAAACGTAGCACAAGAGTAAAAAAACGGTGTAGGCAACTTAAGCGCTGCAGATTTCCATCTAATTTTATTGCTATTGTTACACTTTAGGTCCCCTTTTTAAATTCACCATTCATATTATGTACTTCACACCTCAGCAGCAAAAGGCAGTTGTTGAGGGTTGCAGATTCTAAGAATCAGTTGTATTTAAACTTACGGGTAAGAAAACGCCTTTTTGGGGGTTTGCATTTTGCCTGAATGCCGAGTGACCTCCAGCGGCCACCCTCCCAAATCACATCCCCGACCATCTGCACAGCGCTGAAACCTCTGGCAGAAGCTGAGTGATGTAGGTAGCAGCTCGTACTATTCCCAGTCGTATTGTATCCAGCATCACTGAAAAAGAGTCCAAGCAAGAATTTGGATGAGGGAATAAATGCGTTTTGAGTGAATAAATGGATCAATTCCTACCTCTTTACCTATTGCACAGTATTGACAGTGCTTCTTACTTTCTTTGCCTTGATGGTTTTTTTTCTGTTAGAAAACGATCATGTTGTCTTTTTGTGGTTCTTTAACATCGTGTCTTACAGGTATGACTCAGATGGCCATCTGACCAACGCGACCTTCCCAACCGGGGAAGTCAGCAGCTTCCACAGCGATGTTGAAAAACTGGCACGAGTGGAACTTGATACTTCAAACAGAGAGAATGTGATCACGGCCACAAACTTCTCAGCTACCTCTACAATATATACTTTAAAACAGGGTAATTAAAGCATTTCTGTTATTTCTTCCCTAATCATTACATTTCAAACCCTAGACATTATTGCATTCTTACCTATTTGCCAAAAACAGCCACGAGACTTGGTTTATTTGTTTATTTCTCGCTGCAGTGCAAATAGCTACTTAAAATTCTTCTGGAGTATCAATTTGAAACAAGCCACGAGTGAATTCTTTTCCTTCTGGAACAGTCCCATGGATACATTCTAGTTATTGAAATCTCTGGTGTCTCCAGACTTTACATGCTACTTTCTACTTCAGTCTCTGAGGACTTAGACTGACCTGTGATACTCTGAGCTTTGCTTTTCTGAGAAATACTGCCCAGAAGAATGACATGCTCCACTAACTTTTTAGCAAAAAAAGGCCTTGTTTGGCCAATGTGGTGAATTCTTTCTGGTAGTGCCATGTCCTGGAGGTAGTGCTCCTGGTGATAGGACATTTTGACTCAGCCCCCTGTAGACACCACAGTGTTTCCCTGGCAATATCATATGTGTCGAGAAAAATTAACTCTCCATCTATTGGAGGTGCCCCAGTGTCCTCCAGATTTTGCAGATTCATCACCAAAGTTCTGGTTTTATATAGATTAATTGATCTGTGTGGTTTTTCCTCCTTGTTGATTTTTTTTGTCATTAGTGGATTGTTCAGGCTTTGAGAGAGCAGATGCTGGGAAATAGCACTCTGATTTCCTTCCAGGTCTGTTATAGAAAAGCTTTGTGACTCTGAGCAAATCACAGAAATTTTCTTCTGCTCAGATTTCTCTGTAAGAAAAAAATAGGAAGAACTCACCTTGGAGAATACTTATTCCTTTTTACTATTGCATTGCAGAGACAGCACTGAATAAGTGGAAATAATTCTGTTATATTGTTGTATTGCCTGTTATGCTTTGTCCAGGTGACCCCATCTGCTCTCAAGACTGACTGCTTGTTTGTATGTCTGTCCTTAAACTTGAAACTCCTTAAAGCTGGATTCTTACCAAATTTTGTCTCAGGAAGGTGCTTGCACATTATGGGCAGTGCCAGAAACAAACATCTGTAGTTATTATTATACCTACTGTACTTATGAATTCAGATAATTTGCATGTTTTGATATTTCTGTGAAACTGTCAGGAAGCCCCCAGTGAGCAGGCAGTTAGATGTGATAGACTCACGTCTGAGTCACAAAGTCTCTTTTAATGTAATGCCTTTTATCTTCACTTTCTGGCATACCCAGCTGTTTTCCACATTTTCACATCTCAAGCTGGACCGGTTACTTCTGTGTCAACCAGCTTTAAAAAAAAGATGCTTTTCATAGCCTCTAGCTGGTATGAATTCACTTGCATTTTAAGGGTGAGGCTTTTGCTTTATCTCTTAGCACTAAGCCTTTAGGCTCATGATGGAGTTGCCCTTGACAGCTGAGCCACAGTAACCTCCTGACCAAATGCAAGGTGATGTGGCAGAGCTCTGCCTCTGTGTCCTTCCAGTGGAGACCTGCTCTGGACCTTCTGCGTGATTCTGTCAGTTTTGGGGAGGAGGAGAAGGCTGTGCTAGGTCATCCCAGCTGCTCTCAACACCCTCCAAGGCACAGTTCTGAGCCTCTGGAGCTGCTTGCTCTGACACATTTGTCTGCCACCAGCCACTTCCCACTGGGTCTCATGCACCAACCTTCAAGCTCGTGGTTGACCATCACTGTGCCTCTACCCCAGGGTCCAGCTGCTTATGGGGAAGAGGAGGAGGTTTTAGTACAGTGATAGAGGGAAAAGGGACAGAGTGGGAGCCTGACCATCACCATAGACATTTTGAAAACAGCTTTCTTGCCTGACCTCAGATACTCACAGCAGTTTTCCAAGCAGCACACTATCCTGTTAACAGACCCCAACGTGCTCAAATCATCAGAGTACCAGTGGTCAAAACCCAGCCTAGGGGTTTACATAACTTTTAAACTGAGAGCAAAAGCTCTTTATTCCTGCTGCAGGAAATCTTGACAGTGGAAATCATCAGGTCAGATACAATAGAAAGCTCCTTAGATATGAGATGGCCCAGAAGTTACAGTTTCAAAAATCCCACTTTGGTTGTTGCATGTTCAGCTGTCTGTTATCTAGGGACAAACAAAATGCTATTGCACCTGACATTTGCTTTATAAATCTGGAGATCTGAACTTTTCTCTGTTGCCTGTTTTTGGTTGTTGTTTTTTGACAGATAACACGCAGAATATTTACCGGGTCAGCCCAGATGGGTCTCTGAGAGTCACCTTTGCCAGTGGAATGGAAATCACACTTAACACGGAGCCTCATATTCTAGCAGGGGTTGTCAGCCCCACTTTAGGGAAGTGCAATATCTCCCTTCCTGGAGAACATAACTCAAATCTCATTGAATGGAGGCAAAGGAGGGAGCAGACCAAAGGCAATATCTCCACGTTTGAGAGAAGGCTAAGGGTAAGGCTTCCTCTTGTGTGAAGTGCAGTGTTCCCTTTGAAACTAAAATCATGTTGAAATGTTCTACTTTGTAAGAAGAGCAATGGAAAGTTTGTATCAATGGTGGACCCCAGCCATGAATTTCAAAACCAAACTCCTCCAACAGTTGCAGGCACGTTTGATCTCTCTTTGATTTTGGTTGTGAGACTTGACCTCAAGACATAATTACATTTTTTTCTTCCTCTTCTTTTTCAACTAAGAACTTAATTATGGCTTTGGAAGAAGCTGTGAGCAGAGGGCGATGTGTAGTTACTCTGGCTCAGCAGCAGAGTTGGAGTCACATTCTGTCTCTCTCAGATCTATCGACCTTCTTCTGGGGGAAATGGCAGATGCCAGCCTCTGCCTGGGGCAGAGGGTACACCTCACAGGGTACACCCTGGGCGTCCTGGCCAGTGTGTTTCCTGCAAGCCAGAGCGATGTAGAGCCTCCTCGTGTCTCCAGACAGGCTGGGTGTTCTGCCCTCTACCACACGCTCTCAAACCCCTTCTCTCCCTCTGGCTGGGTTACTCTTATGGCTCTAATAAAGAATTACTTTAACATTGCATCCGTGGTTTATTTTTATCTGCGAGGAGAACTCACAGATTACAATGACAGATGGTCAACATTCAGCATTTAATTAGGTAACACTAAGGCTCAAAAGAGGCTACTACCTGGCAGAACAGGTTTTTTACAAAATCACTTCTGTTTTTCACATGAATACCCCTTAAAATGCCTGTAACAGTAGTATGACTGCAAATTCTGGCCTTAAAAATATTGCATTTTTAACTACAACCTGTCTGGGTAGGTATTATATCTGAAGGTACATCTGTTAGCTCTGAAAATATAGAGATGGATATTAAAATCTCTGGACTGTCTCTTGGTTATGAGATTCTGTATATTTTTTTTAAGTCCATCATCTGTTTGGTTTTCAACTGCCCTGATGAATCAGAAACACAAGCCTTGGATGATCTTGCCAAACTGGCTACTTCCAATGTGAAACACCCACTTGAAAGAGTATCTTCCAGATTTGGTAGTCACAGTTACTTTATTAGGATCCTGCAAGTGGGGCAAAGCTTCATTTATTTTTTCTTGCCCATTTTGTGCCTGCCTCCTTTCCAGCATAGTGTGAGTCTTCACAGCCCTGACTAGGGACAACTAGCAGAACTCAGTACAATGGCAAACGTGGGTTAAGATGCCAGGTTCCAAACTAGCATCATTTTTATTTAATGTCTCACATTACCTAATCAATGGATTTCTGTCTGATTTTGTGCTTAAATAACTGTATAGCACTTTTGTTTTTAAATGATCTTACATAATAAAGGTCTTTGATGGAAAGGATGTAGTCAGTCATCTATTCTTAAATTGCCAGGGCCGAGTTGTTCATGACAGTTCTATTTAATATAAACTACAGCTGCACAGTTTTCTTATTGTGCAGTTTGTAATTTCTATTGTTGATATTGATTGCAGGTTCTTTTAATTCAATTTCACTTGCTTCTGCATGATCCTTAATATTGCCTGGCACAAAAAGAAAAAAAAAAAGGGGGGGAGGAAATTTGCAAATTTGTCAGGATTAAATGGATTCTGGCTAGAGGCATAAAATGTTCATTGAAATACTGCAGCACTGAAATACTGGAGCTCAGCTGATGGACTCTGGAGCTGTTTGTTGGTGCACTTTTATGTACTGCACCTTCTCCTCCTTCACCTTCAGTCAGTGACAGGATGGGATGTAAAATGTAAGAATGATTTTGATGTGCTGCTGTCATGTATTCTCTGTCCTTCCAGAAGTATCTGCTAGCAGCACAGCAGTTGACCACTGTGGTGTTGAACTTCTGTAAATTGTGGCTTTTTACACCTACCCAAGACCAAGAGGGTTTATGGATTGTCCCTCCCTACTCAGAAGGACAAGTCAGCTGCCTGTATTACAGCCTTTTTTCCCTTCCCTTGACTGTGCTGAGCTCTAGGACCATCTGTCTGAGGGCTGACAGGGCAAGGATGGAGGGAACCTTGTGGGATAGCACATTAAATGAGGATTTGGTAGTGGAAAGGAGGAGAAATACTCTGCACATAGGATACACCATATAAATAGAGAAAGGGACAAATGGACTATTGAGGCTGTTAGTGACAATAAGAATGACTTTTGGAAGACAGGTGAACTCTGTGGGTCCTGGACTTCAGCTTTCACTCTGAGAAGTTTGCATGGGATGCTGATAGAGTGAGGAGGCAGTGAAGTGGAAGGAGCTGGAACAGTGCAGCTGCTGAAGAAGGCAGAGGAGTGGCAGAATTTACCCAGAGAGCTCTTTCCTTGGTGATTAAAGGAAATATGCAGGACAGCAGGAGCAAAAATACCATCACATAGTGTGTTTGAAGCAGTACGCCAGATAATGAGAGGGATTTAGGGCTTATTGACACCTGAGTAATGATGAGAGGAAAAAAAATCTGTAGTATCATTAGAAGCCCTCACGCTGAATGAGATTCTGATGAGACCTTCTGAAAACTTCTAGTGAGTTACATTTTAAAGAGAAAGTTTTTAAATACTTAATATGCCATGAGTGGCACAATAGGAAGTGTGTTAGAAAGCTTGCAATGTAGGGCAGAAAGAACTATGCTGCACTTTGAAAATATATGTAAAGAAAAGCTCAGGGGATTGGACCAGTTCTCCATAGAAATGAACAGAATTGCAGGAGCCCTCAGTGAAAGAAAGAAAGAAAACAGCACAATGGGAGAGTTTTCTGAGAAAGTTAGTTTCAAAAAAAAAGAGAAAAAAAAGCCTAGAAATGAGGTTTAAAGATGTTACTTCCAGATCAGTCCTGATACCGTCATCATTGAAACAAATGGCTTTGACTGCTAAGAGCTATAAATTAGAAGGCAGGTAGCTGGGGATGAGATAAAGGATGACCTAGTTGAAGAGAAAGCTTTTCCTTCTCTGCCTGGTCCTAACATTTTAAATTCTTAATTGCAATTAGCAACCATCTTGAAAGCATGTCACTTTTTTACTGCTCCTTCCAGTGTTGGAAAGGGACCACTGTTAGTGTGTTCTGAATAATGCTGTAAACATTGGGGGTTAAAAAGCAGGATTTTTGCTTTGTGTGCTCTCCCTGCTCTAGAAATAGAGCAAAAGTGAGTAAATTTAACTGAATGCTAGAACAGACATCTAACTCTCAGTATCTAAATCAATGTGGGAAACAGAAATTAATCACAGGATTTCTTTAAGTGCAGAACTGCCAGCCCTGGCACTTCCTGAAAGTATATAAACCAGTCTGCAGACATGTATGCATTTTATATTATTAATAAATCTATGTACAATCAGGCATTTTAACATCAGTCTTAATCTAGCAAGACTTCTTTTTTATCAATTGAACTGCTATTTTAATTGACTTCTAAAAATGAAGCAAAGGCTGTTGTTAAAACCAATGAGCATGATGCATAGTAATACACTGATTAGAATGCAGCTCTGTTCCCTCCTGGCTTTTGCATAACTTAGAGGAACTTGGCACTGGATGCAGTCCAGGTTTTATAACTGAATATCTACAAAATTGAAAATTGAATGCTTGGCCAGTTTTACTTCTTTTGCTGCTTTTTATTTTTTAATAACAAAAAAGGAAGTAGCTGGCCTCAGTTCAGAAGTCCTGCAGATACAGACTACGGCAGCTCTGTTTATTATTGCATGTAGCAAATGATCTCCCATTATTTACCAGTCTTACAGCAAGGTCTAATGATAGGAGCAAACCCTCTGCCAGTGGGTGTTTATGTTGACTCAAATCAAAACACAGACATGGAAATAATACAATTATCTCATCTGATTTACGCATTGTAGATGTTTAGGCTTGAGAATGAAAGTCAAGAGAAGTTCACGTGTATGTAATTACTTACACTGCAAAATTTGTAGCTATAAAACTAATGCAGGGAGAGTCAACGAATGTTTAAGAATATATAATAATAAACCTTCTTACACATTACTAACATTATTTTTGAAGTCAGCTGAATTTTCTTCCTGTTTTCATCAGCTGAAGCTCTGACCTGACATTGCTTTCAGAAATGCTTGCAACAGAGCACATGAGTTGCAGCCTCTCACAGGGGCTCTTTAGTACATTAGATGTACACTGGAGGAGTTGGCTTTAAGAAGCCAGTGGGATTTGAAATCAGCTGTCCAGTGACAACGTTGAAATGCAGCCTCCTGCCCATATATCATCCTATCTTGCCTTTCGAAGGGTATTAAATTTGACTTACATCTAATACAGGAAAATAAACAAATGTAGAATATGAGGGAAGTAATGGCATCCACCCAAACATCATCTTAACTCTGAGCTGTCAAATACTGCTGCCCTCCTCTTCGCTACTAATTCTGGGTTTTGTTCTTATTTGTTCCATTGTCGCCGAAATTTGGATTGCAAGCAATTTTCTTTCTCCTAACAGCATTCTACAATAATAATAATAGCAATAAGAACATTAGATATGTACACAGACAGAAAGTGAGTATGAGCCAGGGTATATCCTCTGCTTGCTTTTTGGGTTTTCTACCACCAAGAGGGTTTGTCTTCAGAAATTGCAAGAAGTTTGCAAAGAAATGTCTTATAATAAACTTAATCCATCAGGCTGTATACAAGCAAATATTGTTGAACTGAGCATCACGTTTTACTTGGGCTCCTTAACTATCATTAGAGCATAAATTGTAATAGTTAGAGCAGTCTACAGGGGTATGTGGGTATTTTACAGCTATTGTAAATGAACACTATTAAAGTTAGACATATGTGTATATAAAACCCCAGGAATGGTAGTTGAAGAAAGAACACCTGCTTCTTCTATATTTTCAAATTATTTTGTATCTAAAAACAGAAAGGGGAAAGAAAAAAAATGTTCTTTCTAATCACTACCACCATATGATCCCAGCTTGAATTATTAAACAGGTATTCTTAACGATTTACTTTACGGCTATGGCTCCAGGTCTCAGCGAGGAGCAAGCCCTGTGCTGTGCACTCTGCTAACACCTGCACTGACATCCTCTCTGCTGTGAGGAATTTATTAATTGGAATAGATTAACACAAGTGATTAGGTAAAATGCAGTAGATTAATACGAGCACATTGAGCATCGATCTGAAAAAGACAAGGAAATGAACAATGTCTTACAGTTCCCTAAATTATAGCTCTGATTTAAATGGAGTTGAATGGTGATTAGCCCAGTGACTGAATGATGTAAGGAGGTAGATGATAAAAGCACTGCATAAATATATATTTTGTTTTCATGAGTGTTATTCAGCTTCCGGTGTGATTTCAAACTGAGAATTGAGCTGCCCCTCTGCATTTCCCTGTTGGACATAAATGTTAAGAGGCTGTGCCACGGCACAGTCACTCCAGGAGTCTGTCGGACACGGTGAGTTTAACAAAAATTGCAGGTCCCAGATGTGGCAAGAGAGCTGCAACAAGGAATATGGCTGGCACAAGGCACTGCTGCTGGCTTCCACAGGCTCTGGGAGTCAGGCAGTTTTGTGAAGTATGAGGATGCTGGGGAGCAAGGCCTTCATCTTCAGGAGCTGCGAGCCCAGCTCTTCCCTTTATGGCATCAGTATGTGACCTGGCGTGGGCTATCCCAGAGCAGGAGCTGCCCTGTCGACGGCCTAAGAGAGAAAATGTGAGCTGCAGTATCTGGTTAATTCGTGGGTTTAACTACACATCTTTGGCTGGAATCAAAAAGTCCATTCACAGAGAAAGGAAAGTTGAAAAGAAAGAAGAAAAACTTAGGAAAAGGTGAGGGTCTAACCCATGGAAGTAGGAAGTATCCTGCAATGCAAGTGCAAGCAGCATTTTGTTTCTCAGTTCTCAGGTTTCTGATGTGAATATTTTTCTATTTTCTTGTCTTTAATAAGGCCCAAATTCTCCATTATTATGTTAAACTGTTGCACATTTTGATCAGAGCCGACCCAGAAATGTTTTGTGTTGTGTAGTTCAGACACATTGTTTTCTTACCTCTCTGTATCTTTGTGCTTAGGCCCACAACAGAAACCTGCTCTCCATTGATTTCGATCACGTAACGAGAACAGGAAAGATTTATGATGATCATCGAAAATTCACCCTTCGGATTATGTATGACCAGACAGGACGACCAATCTTATGGTCACCCATCAGCAAGTACAATGAGGTCAATATCACTTACTCCCACTCTGGATTAGTCACCTATATCCAAAGAGGAACCTGGACTGAGAAAATGGAGTATGATCCAAGTGGGAACATAATTTCCAGAACATGGGCAGATGGTAAAATATGGAGTTACACATACTTAGAAAAGGTAAGTCATTTTAAAAGTGGATTGTTGTACCAAGGCAAAAGTATTTGTTTTAATATAGATACTACCCTGTGAACTATGTTATAATGCTATCTCTTGCAAGAACATTTAAGACTTGTTAAACAGAAAATGCAGACAGTTACATGACTAGATAAAAATGTCTCTGGACATGTTTAGCTTTACGTGTCCCCAGGTCACACCTGCCAGAGTTTAGTTCCAGAGAAAATTATTAGCACCTCAGGTTTGTTTAAGTAGATAATACTTCTTAGTCTCAGTTCAAGGTCAGGTGAACAAAGGACACTCTCACTGTTGAAGAACATGTTGCCACTCTGTATAACATAGCCAAAAATGTGACAGCCACTGAAAAGGAACTGTTCCTTCACACACAGTTCTTCGAAGCCAAAATTATGAGCCAGTGAGTACCAGCCTGCACTTAACTCAGTGCTGTGTTGTAAAAGAGGGGCTGATCCTGTGAGGAGAAAGATTGCTTCAGTATTTATGATGGCTACTAGGGGGTAGAAGATATTCATAAGAAATGAGTTATTGCTCCGCATTTATAGTAACTTTGTGTCTAAAATGCCTGAGCATTCTAATTTTCATTTATGTCTGTAGATATTGGTCACAAGATGGGGGGATAAGCTTTTACAGGCTCAGAACAGTGTCTCATTCATCTGTAGAAGCATCTCAAGAAGCAGCTCGTCTTTCAAAACCAAAAACCCAATCCGTATTTTTAAACCTTTCAGAACTTAGTGTGAAATTGTATTTAAAAAGTGTCCTTTAAAGGCTTTTTTTTTTTTAAAATAGCAGCATCTTGGGCTATCCAATATACCCTAAGTTTGCAGAACACTTTCTCTGAACCTGTTAACCACAAGGGAAGGCTGGGAGGGGGCAGGTGAGGAAAAACTGATAGGGGGTATTACACTCAGGAAATCCAACCACTTTGAAGTTATTGACTTATCTAAAACTTCCAAATGTGTACTTTTAAGATAAACTTTTCTGTCCCTATTTGGAATGTATTTAAGTCTGATCCTCAAAAAACTCAAACCTAGCCCAGAAAAGAAAAAGATTTAGACTGGAGAATGCATAAAAATGTGATTCCTTCCTTGCCCGCATGCAGTGTGGTTATTGCATGTGTGTGTTAACAAGATTGGCAAACCCTAGCAGCTTCAGAAGTTTGGTTCAGATAAATTTGTCAGGGCTTCTTTTGTCTGTATGCTCTTCTGCAGATCGCAAGTAAACAGACATTTAGTACAGCTTCCAAATATTTGGGCTACGTGGGTTTTGGAGGAATCTTTTCTTCTTAATTTGGGCCTAATGGACCCATAGTTTTGGAAGGATGTATGCTGCTTAGCTTTCCAAACCACTCTGTCTGTTCTTAGCTTATGATGAGCTTATAAATAAAGTCATATAACTTAAAACTTTTGTTCTAGAATTCTAAGTGGCCAAATCCTGATCTTGTAGAAGCAAATAGTAAAAGTTTACAGGTTCAGGTAGTGTCAGACTTGGGTTATGCTGTAACTCGTCATTAAAATTACTGGAAGTCACACACTCCATGGACATAATCTCCCAGCTATTTAATGTACTTTCATCACTGTTCCTTGAGCCAGAGAAAGATGAATTCACTTTCAAAACTAGACATTGAAATAGCATTTTGTGGCTCCATTAAAGTCAATAACTCATCGTGTTAATTATGTAATGATTGCTAAAAGTTGTCTGAAACCTCCTAAGACCCAGTGATACTTTTCATCAAAAAATCAATTACGTAGTTCACTTCCAATTCATAGTTTCTTAGTTCTTCATTTTTTTAGTACTTGATGAGTTAATTGTACATCTTAAAAAAATCTCTACCCTTTCCAAAATGAGCTCAGATAATTCCAGTCTTAAAAAGCACTCTGGTAGTAGCACCGTAAATAATTTTTACTGATGAGATTCAGTTCCTCTTGTTTTGGTCACTTTCCTCAATTAAGTTAATGGTGGTATAAAATCTCCTGAATACTCCAAGCTTGCTTCCAAAATCCTGCCGTTTACCACCAGACAAAACAGAGGAGCAGCTGCATGTGTATGTTGGACAGAAATGACATCTAGTGGCGATGCTCAGCATCAATGTGTATTCCCAGCAGAGCTCCAAGTAATTGCCACTGGCTGTTTTGATGTACGGTGCAACATCAACCACTGTGTGCTTGACCAGGCTCTGCTTGCTTCTATAAAATGACAGCTTTTGGGATGTTTTATGAGCTACCCTCTGAAATCCTTTAAAACAATTAGAACTTAGTATGTGCAAAGAGTTGAAAATTCTATTGTAATATTATTAGGATGCGTTGGAAATGAATTTTTTTTTCTCTTTATGGTGTTACCTAATAGGCTAGAGAGGATACTGTCTCCAACCCTTGTACTGTCTATCCTTTTACTATCCCAGACAAAAGTGGAAAAGCCACAAAATGCTGTTAAAAATGGCACACAGGGGCACTAGAGTTATATTAGAGATGTTTCTGATCTTGTTATTCATACTCTGTCAATGACAGACAGCTTAAAAACAGGCTCGGGAGCAGTAGAGAGAGAGAGGCATCACATCAGTGCTAGCAGAGAGTTCAGCCAGTGGTTTACTGCAGATCAGGGACTCTTGACTGAAGGTGAAAGCAAACTAAACACCATGTCTGTTCCAAATGCTTGGCAGGCAGCAGTAGAGCGGCCAGAAGAAGCTGGGTGGAAAGGTCTGTCGTCACCAGTTGGCAGAGGGTGACTTGCGAGTGGCATATGCTGGTGCTCGCTGGCTGGTGTGCAGGTGACAGATGCCTTTCACCAAGGGCAGGAAGAAATTCATCTTGGGAGGGCGGGGGGCCGGGCGTGCAGAGAGGATGGCCAAGGCTTGGGCTATCTTTGGTCCTTTGAAAAAGCACTTGGGTTATTTATCAGAGCAAAGTGGCTCAGGGCCACTGTTACATTGCAGGGCTGAGCTCTCTGTGTTTTCTTCTCAGAGAAAATTTTTGAGCTTAGAGGGAAAAAAGCCTTTTTTTCTGATCTCATTCCCCCGTGCTCAATGAAAAACCAGTCACACTGTTCCTCGTAAGAATTTTTTTTTCTGGATCTGTCAATCATGCAGAATCCTGACAAATTTGCTTATGTGCCTGGTAGGTTTGGGCTGTGAGCTGAGAACTGTGCAGTGTCTCTGTCTCTGCTCACCCTGTCTCTCCAGTCCAGCCAAGTCACTTACTGGAGCTGGCGGAAGGTACAAAGTTCCCCCATGCATTTTCACTCTGGGCTTTCATTGCACTTGTTTCAGCAGCGTGTGTTCAGCAGTGGGCTTGAACTCCGTGACACTGTGACTTAGCACAAGACTGGTGAAAAGCTTTACAGAGCCCAAATTTAAATTTGCATAGAAAAATGTCTGCCATGACTCCATATTCATCTGCCAGACAAACAGTCCAGATTTCATGGACCAGCCACAATTAACCAACATAGGGCAATTACCAGTTACCCGTGTAGAAATTACATTCTTTGTAAACATCAAACCCAGAGACAGAACTAGTCACACCAAAGAACCTGCAGACTATTTTCATCTGTCTGCAAGTATGGAGATACTGTGGCCTCTGGGGCAATGTGCATTTCATAGGAGACAGAGAAAAGGGGGTAGGTCTATGCTAGAGTCGTGCAGAGTGCCAGTAAAAGCTGAACACCTTGTGCACACCATTGAAAGTTTCCCCTTTCCACCTCCTCTAGAAACATCTGCTGGTGCAGATGCTCTACCTCTGTGTGAGAAAGAGATTCCCTCTGGTTTTGCTTCCTGGGAGGATGACCTAAATATTTCAGAACAACATAGCCGGCCAGCATGAGGCTGCAGTGCTACTGAGAGCCACATCTGCTGCCTTCCAGTTTGGAGGTCCTTACCTCTAGACTTATTATTATTCTCCTTCTGTTTTGTACCACCTTGCCGGCCGGGTCTCCTGGAGCTGGAAGCTTCACTTGGAATTTCACAGAGAGTAAGAGCAAACTGCAAGAGGGGATGGTGGTTTCAGCAGTTCCTTACCCTTCAGGCACTCGGTAGATGAGTAATCGTTTGCTCGATCCACCACTTACCCCGCCATTCCTGTTCGCTTGC
>VWZY01004352.1:42264-56658 GCA_013399075.1 Chloroceryle aenea
GACCTTCCTGTCCGGCGGCTACTACCGCAACATCTACACCCCCCCGGACAGCGGCGCGGCTTTCATACAGGACGTCACCAGGGACGGGCGGCTTCTGCAAACCCTGTATCCTGGGACGGGGCGCAGAGTCCTTTACAAATACACCAAACAGTCCCGGCTCTCCGAGATCCTTTATGATACCACTCAAGTCACCTTCACCTACGAGGAGTCTTCCGGGGTTATTAAAACGATCCATTTAATGCATGATGGGTTCATCTGCACCATCAGATACAGGCAAACAGGTTGGTGGAACTGTGACTACTTTGCTAAACTTTTTGGCCCCAATCCTATGCTTCCCTGCCTGGCGTGAAATTCCATTATTTTTACGTCTACAAGGTCTTTTATTTTATGTTTCAGTAGAAAAATATGTGTGTATATCTCAGTGTCTGTGTCCATAGGCATATATAACCATCCCATTTGAAATACAGTTTTCTTTTTATTGCTTGGTATGGAATAGCTCTTACAAAGTTTGATTGCTTTTGTTCCTCTACGTGGATATTTGCTAAATACTAAATCAAGTTGGTTTATTGTTTGTATTTTCAAGTTTCCCAGTTTATGCCATAATACAACATAAATTCCAAAGTACTGTTTATATGAGGAAGGAAATCACCATTTAAAGTAAATTTAGTTTAGAATTATCTTGTAAGTAAGTAGAAATCATAATTATGAATAAAATAGCATTCATTTAAACAAATGTTAATAAAATATAAATATTTTGTAGAGCAAGCATTAATAAAGGTTTGTGAGGGAATGATCTACCATATTCTTGGTGTTTACTGAGACAGGAAAGTAGCAATAAGGCTTAAGGGTATATTGATCTCATCCCCTCTCTGTTCTAGATCTGTAGGGTAACCCTACCATGGGCATCACTCATTGTTTTTCTTGCTTTTCCTCTTTCCCCCTTTGGACAGGTCCACTTATTGGTCGCCAGATCTTCAGGTTTAGCGAAGAAGGGCTTGTAAACGCCAGATTTGACTACAGCTATAACAACTTCCGTGTCACGAGCATGCAGGCCATGATAAACGAGACGCCTCTTCCCATCGATCTGTACCGCTACGTCGATGTTTCTGGCAGGACTGAACAGTTTGGAAAATTCAGTGTCATTAATTATGATTTAAACCAAGTTATAACCACCACTGTGATGAAACATACCAAAATTTTTAGTGCCAATGGTCAGGTGATTGAAGTACAGTATGAAATTCTCAAGTCTATCGCTTACTGGATGACCATCCAGTATGATAATATGGGTCGCATGGNTTCCTGTTCGCTTGCAGTCCGTCATGCTCCTCTTGCACAGCCAGCGCCGCTACATCTTTGAGTACGACCAGTCCAACTACCTGCTGTCGGTCACCATGCCCAGCATGGTGCGGCACGCCCTGCAGACCATGCTGTCCGTCGGCTACTACCGCAACATCTACACCCCCCCGGACAGCGGCGCGGCTTTCATACAGGACGTCACCAGGGACGGGCGGCTTCTGCAAACCCTGTATCCTGGGACGGGGCGCAGAGTCCTTTACAAATACACCAAACAGTCCCGGCTCTCCGAGATCCTTTATGATACCACTCAAGTCACCTTCACCTACGAGGAGTCTTCCGGGGTTATTAAAACGATCCATTTAATGCATGATGGGTTCATCTGCACCATCAGATACAGGCAAACAGGTTGGTGGAACTGTGACTACTTTGCTAAACTTTTTGGCCCCAATCCTATGCTTCCCTGCCTGGCGTGAAATTCCATTATTTTTACGTCTACAAGGTCTTTTATTTTATGTTTCAGTAGAAAAATATGTGTGTATATCTCAGTGTCTGTGTCCATAGGCATATATAACCATCCCATTTGAAATACAGTTTTCTTTTTATTGCTTGGTATGGAATAGCTCTTACAAAGTTTGATTGCTTTTGTTCCTCTACGTGGATATTTGCTAAATACTAAATCAAGTTGGTTTATTGTTTGTATTTTCAAGTTTCCCAGTTTATGCCATAATACAACATAAATTCCAAAGTACTGTTTATATGAGGAAGGAAATCACCATTTAAAGTAAATTTAGTTTAGAATTATCTTGTAAGTAAGTAGAAATCATAATTATGAATAAAATAGCATTCATTTAAACAAATGTTAATAAAATATAAATATTTTGTAGAGCAAGCATTAATAAAGGTTTGTGAGGGAATGATCTACCATATTCTTGGTGTTTACTGAGACAGGAAAGTAGCAATAAGGCTTAAGGGTATATTGATCTCATCCCCTCTCTGTTCTAGATCTGTAGGGTAACCCTACCATGGGCATCACTCATTGTTTTTCTTGCTTTTCCTCTTTCCCCCTTTGGACAGGTCCACTTATTGGTCGCCAGATCTTCAGGTTTAGCGAAGAAGGGCTTGTAAACGCCAGATTTGACTACAGCTATAACAACTTCCGTGTCACGAGCATGCAGGCCATGATAAACGAGACGCCTCTTCCCATCGATCTGTACCGCTACGTCGATGTTTCTGGCAGGACTGAACAGTTTGGAAAATTCAGTGTCATTAATTATGATTTAAACCAAGTTATAACCACCACTGTGATGAAACATACCAAAATTTTTAGTGCCAATGGTCAGGTGATTGAAGTACAGTATGAAATTCTCAAGTCTATCGCTTACTGGATGACCATCCAGTATGATAATATGGGTCGCATGGTGATCTGCGACATACGCGTCGGTGTAGATGCCAATATCACAAGGTACTTTTATGAGTACGATGCTGATGGCCAACTTCAGACGGTGTCCGTGAACGATAAAACCCAGTGGCGCTACAGCTATGACCTTAATGGCAACATCAACTTGCTGAGCCACGGAAACAGCGCTCGCCTCACTCCTCTGAGATACGATCTGAGAGATCGCATTACCAGGCTTGGAGAAATTCAGTATAAAATGGACGAAGATGGTTTTCTCAGGCAAAGAGGCAATGAGATCTTTGAGTACAACTCGAACGGTCTGCTGAACAAAGCATACAACAAAGTGTCTGGCTGGACAGTGCAATACTGTTACGATGGTCTTGGAAGACGAGTTGCAAGCAAATCAAGCCTAGGACAACACTTACAGTTCTTCTATGCTGATCTTTCCAACCCAATAAGAGTTACTCACTTGTACAATCATACAAGCTCAGAAATAACATCCCTATATTATGATCTTCAAGGTCACCTCATTGCAATGGAACTGAGCAGTGGAGAAGAATATTATGTTGCTTGTGATAACACTGGAACACCTCTAGCTGTATTTAGCAGCCGGGGCCAAGTCATAAAAGAAATTCTGTACACCCCCTACGGAGAGATCTACCAAGACACTAACCCAGATTTCCAGGTTATCATTGGTTTTCATGGAGGGCTCTATGATTCTCTTACTAAATTAGTCCATCTGGGTCAGCGGGACTATGACGTCATTGCCGGTCGGTGGACGACACCAAATCATCATGTATGGAAACACCTGAATGCTGCCCCACAACCCTTCAATCTCTACTCGTTTGAAAATAATTACCCGGTTGGCAGAATCCAAGATGTTGCAAAGTATACAACAGGTAAAAGTAACACAGGTCTCACAGAAATACAGCTTGCTGTCGAATTCTGCTGTGGATTTAAGACTAGAAATCTTTTGTGTGCATCCCAAGTTATTGCTTGGCTCTAATCTTACACATATTAAAGTCATTTCTTTAATAGATAACATCTTACTGAACTTGATCTGTTTTCTATAGCCTTTATGGTAACCAAGAAAATAATAAATAGTTGTTTCTGCTGCTTTCCTAAGTGCTAAAATTAGGGGAAGAATGGAAGCAGCTTAATTTGAATTTTTTCCATTATAAATAGATAGATTGTAAACTATTGATTTGAGCATAGCTATGCTTTGTAAGCACATAATTTGTTTGCTACAGTAAATGCTGTATCCAGTACTGAAAACATAAATTGATGTGAAATCATTACTTCTGCATAGCTGGGGTGTCTGCAGACTAGGATTTTTTCCGTTTCCTAGTCTGCAGACTAGGATTTTTCACTGTTCCTAGGATTTCTGTGCTTACCACCAGCATCCTTTTCTCATTTCGTAGACATCGGAAGTTGGCTAGAGCTGTTTGGTTTCCAGTTGCACAACGTGCTACCTGGATTCCCAAAACCAGAGATAGAAGCTTTGGAGACAACGTACGAACTTCTACAGCTTCAAACCAAAACTCAAGAGTGGGATCCTGGCAAGGTTAGCAAAAACTCAGTTCCACTGCTTCTAATACTAAATTAAGGAATTTTGTTGGAAAATATTGAAGACCAAGGAAACAACGTGACTGTATCTTTCAATGTAACAGGCAAATCAAATAGTCTAACAGTGCTAGAAACTTCAATCTGGCCAATTATGTACTGGCATCAGAGTGGAGGAGAGTTTTAAGGAGAAGCTTTTAGCAAAACTGTGAATGAACTTTGCAGCTGTTTAGAGAGAAACTATCCAAACTTGAGGCACAGCATAAGCAAAAGGGTAAAAGTGCTTGTGGGGAAGTTGAAAATGTACCCAAAAGTTTGTGGAATTAAAAAATTTAAATGGATTTTCATCTTTGTTAGCAAAGAGGCCCTGTGAAAGCTTGACAAGTCTGTACCTTTGCAGGAAAACAGAAATGGCGCTATGGGTTTGCTGGGGGGGTCTGCAAAACTCAGCATTGCTCCAGGGCCTGTTTTCAGTAAAGAGCCATGCAGCAGCTCGCGGGGGCTCACAGTCACTGTCACTGCAGCAGGACCAGCTACTGGTATTCTGGGCAGGTGTTCGTGGTTTGCATTTGAGAGTGTGGGCATCTATTGACAAAAAAAAAAAAACTTTGCAAGGATGAAAGAGAAGAGATGCTTTTCTTCTAATGTAGCTGGGAAAAACAAAGTCTTGTGAGTTCACATTCATAGCATTTAACACACTTCTTTTTTTCCTATGCACAAAGAACTGCACAAAGTGCAGAGGTCTGGAGGGTCAGAGCTGGCTCCAGGTGTAGGAGCATGTCCTTGTAAAGTTGTCACTGTGATATTGCAGAAGCTATTACAAAGTGCAGTGATAGGTATAGTGTTAAAAGACAAACAGATGGTTGGAATGAGGGGAGTTTTACCCTCACTGGGGAGCAAGATCTACAGATCTGGTGGTGTACTTGCAAGGTTCCAGTTGTTCTAGTGTCTTGAGACCTTCACAGCCTGTTTTCCTTAAAGAATGGGCTATAAAAACTACTGTACAGAAAGCACAATTAGCCACACGGAGACAAGCACAGAGTCATGTGAAAGAGCAGAGGGTTGCCTTGGCTTTCTCCATGCCTAAGAGTCAAAGGAGAAGCCATTAGAGTAACAATGAAAGGAGGGAGGAGCTAAAAAAAGAAAGAATAATTATGGACAATAGCATTTGTGGTAAACACTTCTTCCATTTGATTTCTAGAAAGGAAAGAGTCCTAAGAGACAGAAAACAATGCCCTAAGTGTTTAGAAAGCCTGTGCAGGCTCTGTAGATGTGCGCAACATTTTCCACACAAACTGAAGATCCATTCTAAGCAATTAAGAGATGGGTGGGGTCCGTGAGACGCTCTTAATGAACCACAAGGTGCCTCGCCTGCAAACTTTGTTGGTGTTTTCTTTTCCAGACTATCCTCGGTATTCAGTGTGAGCTACAAAAGCAACTCCGAAACTTTATATCCTTGGATCAGCTTCCTATGACACCCAGGTATAGCGATGGCAAGTGCTACGAGGGGGTGAAGCAACCGAGATTTGCAGCTGTTCCTTCAGTATTTGGGAAAGGCATCAAATTCGCTATCAAGGATGGTATCGTGACAGCTGACATTATAGGGGTGGCTAACGAGGACAGCCGGCGCATTGCTGCCATCCTCAACAACGCTCACTACCTGGAGAACCTGCATTTCACCATCGAGGGCCGGGACACGCATTACTTCATCAAGCTGGGGTCGCTGGAAGAAGATTTGGCCCTGATCGGCAATACTGGAGGACGCCGCATCTTGGAGAACGGCGTCAACGTCACAGTGTCGCAGATGACTTCGGTGATCAGCGGCAGGACTAGACGCTTCGCCGACATCCAGCTCCAGCACGGCGCGCTCTGCTTTAACGTTCGGTACGGAACAACGGTGGAGGAAGAAAAGAACCACGTCTTGGAGATAGCCAGGCAGAGAGCCGTGGCTCAGGCCTGGACTAAGGAGCAGAGACGGCTGCAGGAGGGGGAAGAAGGTATTAGGGCATGGACAGATGGAGAGAAACAGCAGCTTTTAAGCACTGGGCGGGTACAAGGCTACGATGGATATTTTGTTTTATCTGTGGAGCAGTATCTCGAACTTTCTGACAGTGCCAATAATATTCACTTTATGAGACAGAGTGAAATAGGCAGAAGGTAACAAAGAAAATCTCTGCCTTTGCGTCACCAAAGACTGCCTGTTTTTAAACGTAAAATGGTTTATTGTATTGGTTTTTCTAGATCAGAACTCTGTATATATAAATATAGAGGAAAAAAACATATCCAACTGCCTTTAAATGTGACAGAAGATGGTATTTTAATATTGTTCGTTTAACTCTTTGAGAGATACCAGTGACGATTTTTAGTTCTTGTGTGGCAGTATTCAAAAATTTCAGAAGCAGAGTCCTGAGAGCTGAGCAGCGCGACCTGTGCGCGAGGTGCCCGGGATGACGCCGCACATCCCTGCGGGGTGGGGGGAGCGCAGCGTGCTCTGCCTTCTTCTAAAGAAACACGACTTTTTCGTTGTTGTTGATTTAATAATTTACCACTTATTTGAAAGGTTACAGAGCCCGATTCTGCAACCTGTATTTACTGGGTAGCTTTTATCCCGGTGAGATCTCCCATAAGTTCAAGGGATTGCGTACAGAAACCAGGTTGTGTATGGAAACTTGTAATTGCTCACCAACCCCGCACACCTCATTCCTCACAGCTAGGACCTAAGGGATTCTCTAACCTGGGAAGCCCGACTTGTATTGGATGCAGTGGGTAAGAGGCTGTCCCGCGTGGCCTTCAGGTTCGCTCGGCCATAGCCACCTCTCAGCCACTTGGTGTTGAGCGCCACGTTGCGTCTGCTTTTGCGCGTGGGGGCCTCTCTCCCAAGGTTTGTCTCGGCACGGGGTTGTGCTGGGCTCCAGCAGCACACGCAGAGCTGACGATCTTCCTGGTGGGGACCGCGCTGCTGGGCTGCAACCCCGCACCAGGGGTGGCCAGAGAAGGGCTTTGCGAGCACTGTAATCAACAGGAGTCTCCCCGCTGACACCAGTGTGCTCCAAACTGGGCTTTAACTCAGTGCTTTTGGGCCAACCCTCATTACCCCACTGGGTTTGCATGGTGCAGTAACAAACAGCCGTGCAGGATCAGTCCTGCCTGTGGTCATTGGGCCAGGACTCATCTTCTCACAGATCACTTGGAAGTTGCAGTGTTACTGGGTTTAGGCATCACGTTCTTTCCATCTCCAATTAATAATCCTATTGAATTACTCATTTTTTGGAGTCTGAAGAATATCGGTGGGTTGGGAGTTGGTGAACCTAAGTGTGGATAGTAAATATGTTGATAAACGTGTAGAACATTTTGGGGATGACTCTTCACTTTTCAGCTCAATATCTAGAGCACATAGAAAAGCATTATATTGCATGGACAGAAATTTTTATTTCCCAAGGTATCATGCGCTGCTGGCACAGATATTTCATAGCAGAGTAGGTGATCCTTCCTTCAGCTTGTCATTTTTAAAAGACCTGATTATCGGGAGGGGGGGAGGGCACACCGGGCGGGGTCGGGCGGGTAAACAGATTTCCTTTACTGACTTTCAGAGGGAGCTAGAAGTCTTGTTATAGAGCCTGTGTATCCGTAACAGTGATGTTATTGCACATTTCTTTCAAAACAAACACAGTAAATATATTGAAACAATTTCTGCTCATATTTACTGAAGCCAATGAAGTGCTTTCTTTGTCTTTCTCCCTTCTTTCCGGTTTTCTTTTTTCCCTTGTTTTTGGGCAAGTGGAGCAGACTGTACCAAAGTTAGAGATGAGCCTGAACTGGCACCCGAGACCTCCCCCCACCCCCATGGGTTTGTCCTCAGGTCTCAGCCTCACACCATCAGCATCTCTTTCCAGACTCGTTCGCTCCCCCGGGAGCCAGCGCAGCTTTGGGGGTGCAGGATCAGGCTGAGCGAGAGCCCAGCCCCTGAAACCACCCTCTAACCCCAGCCAGGGGCGATTGTGGACCAAAATCTGCACGTACACATTTTGATCAGGCTCATCGTTAACTGCCGTACAGAACTGGGAGCTGACAACGTCCCGGTTTGACAGCTCTGATTTCTGTAATTTTCCACAGAGAATTTGAATACCTCCACACCAGCCTAAAAATGGACCTTCAGATCCTTGAGCCTCTAATATGCTTTTAATCAATGGAAGAATAATTTAAGAATTTGTATATAGAGAGTGCATTCATAAACGTGATGATGTATTTTATCACTGATCCAAGATGTCAATATTAGAGTCTATTTTACTTATATTTTAAGCAATTATACTTTTTTGCAAGTCACTACCGAGGATCATTTTCAAACTGCTTTAAATATCCATTATAAACAAATATTTGAAGCTATTAGAATTACCTTGAACTGTGCATTTCTAGTATGTAATACATATTTAGTTAGCTTGTGCCTTTAGTTTCTTAAAGTTATATTTGTATTATATGCAGGAAATGCACTTTGTATTACCTACAGCTGTGTTTTCTAATACTGCCTTGATTACTGTTGGTCTCATATTAGCCAAAAGGTCAAAGAGTGAAATGTGTTACAGGTTTGTCTCTGAAAGTAGATTTGGCATTTTCCCCGTTCCTGGGTGCAGTCTAAGGTACATTTTTGAATAATAGTGCTTCTGAGAATATGGATGTACAAAGAATCACGTGACATTACACGGCCCGGTTACAAAAGCAAAACAAAAAACCAACTGCCTTCATCATAACAGTTTCAGAAATTTAGGAAACTAAATGTAAATGTCGTGCTGAGATGACAGTGCTAAAGAAACGAGTCGTTACCGACAGAGCACTGGAGACTGCAGTCACAGCTACGCCTGGGCCAGCCAGCAGTGATTCGTGAGAACTAAGCAAGCAAGTAGCTTTGGACCATCTTGTTCATGAACAACCTCAGCTGGAGGCAGGGAATACTTCAGTCTCCATCATTTTTTTTTCTGCTAGTAGTTAGAAAAATTTCTAAGTGCTGTTTTTTTGTAGTCTTCCTTTTTGAATTTTTTTTTCTTATTATTTATTTATTTTAATTTTAATTTTGCACTAACCCAAATGAGAAAAAGAAAAATAATGGCATGGAACTTTTTACTGTTATTTAGACCAGATAATTTGATGCTAGCGTTCTGCACTGCAAACAAGGTGAAAGTGAGAAAAAATAAGAAAATAAAGGAAAATAAAATAAGAAAATAAAGGAAAATAAAATAAATAAGAACCACTGTTGCACACTATCCTGTAGCAAAGTACTTGCCATGAGAAATACATGCTATATTTTTTATGACGGCCAGACCAATAGTGTGTACAAGTAACGTTTCCTTTGCTTTCATATTTATTTAGCAAATCTAGAACATGTCAAAGGTATAAATATATATATAGATATCTATGTAGAACATAGCCAAATAAATATATATCAGCTGGTCAGTGTGCATCTGGGTATACACAGCCTCGCTGGTTGGTTTGAGGTCTTCAACGTCCCCTCAGTCGTGCACTCACTCGGTAGCCGTGGCCTCACTCCCGGGCCGCGGGTGCTCCCGAAGCGGCCTTGAGGTGCCAGCCCCGTGTTCCCCAGCCCACCGAGCGGCTTTTCTGAGGGGAGCAAGGGCGAGATTGGTGCTGCTGGGAGCCAAGGTGCTGTTCTGAATGGGAAAGTGGTTTAGGCAGAGGAGCTCCTGCTGTAGCCTGACCCAAATGAGCTCGGCAGGTCCCCGGCAGGCGTTGGCTTGCGCGGGGGGATCCGCCGGAGTGCAGCACGGCGACGCTCGGTTCAGGCCACTGCTGCCGGCCGTAAGGGTTTTCCCCGTCCGATGCTGACTGTTACTTAAACCTCTCCTTGATACAAAAAATGACCAGGTCGAAAGCGCCCCGCCTGCCAGAGGAATCGCTTCTTGGCAGAAACTGGGAACGGTGGAGTCGGACTCGCTGTGGATTTGTCCGGGCATTTGTCACCTGCCATTGTTTGTCTAAGGAAACGTGTTTGACAATTTCCAGTTTTTCCTTAGATCTCGTGGTGGACTTTAGCCTTTTAATAAATGTTAGTATATCAGATCGTGTCCTTGACAGTATTTTACTTGTATGAACCATAATAAAACATTAAAATCTTCATACTCTTCAGACAGAAGTGTCAATAAACGAGGAAGAGAAGCATAGCATACAATATATGTCAAAGTAATGTTCCTTTTTAGCTTTCTCATCAACAGTAAAAATGTTTACAATGTATGCCAAGATCTTCACTTTCTGTCTAACACCAGTTAGAGGTTCTGATCTTACAGAAATTGTGTTATAATGGCCTCAGCCTCGTTGCTAGGAAACAATAGATCCCAATTTTTTTATTCCTGCTCTAACTCCTGTGCTGAATAGTGACTGGATACTGTACAGGTTTATGTTACATGGCTGCAGTTAAATGGTCTGATGCATTTTGCTCTGGGTTTCAGACCAGAAGCATGCATTTTCTACAAGAACATCCCAGCAACACGCTGTAAATATTAAAAGTTAATATATTATGTGTCGATATTTGAAAAAGAAAGTACTTTGACTATTTCATTTTTAAAAAATAAAGGTACAAACTGACGGCGTGTGATGTTGTCTTTGTTTACACCACGGATTTGGGATAGCCTGGTCGTGTCAGTTAAAGGTGCTTCCATACAGCTCAATAAAGCTTTGGAAAATATTGTTTGATTCAGAAGTTGAGGTGCAGGGACTTGCAAGGTTTCATTTTACTTCTGTTTCACCAGAGGTCATGCCTGTAGCTTTGCAGCTTTCACTACAGGTGGAATCAGAGGCAGTTTCTGTGCACAGTTTATTACATTTCATTGCAACAAATGTGAGAAAGAAAAAAACCAACCAAACTGCTAAATGCCTTTGCTAAATTCCCAAGAACTGAGTGGGTGAAGCTGCCATGGTGGTAGGGGATGAGGAGCAAAGTTTAAGTACCTGCATGTTCCGTGGAGCTGACGCAAATAGGTGATGATGAACGACTGTCTATCAAATGTGCACATGAGGAAAACTAAAAAGCCCAGCACGTGCAGCAGGGAGGAGGAGACAGTGAGCTGGAGAGGCAAAAGCAGTGTTTAAGGCTAAAGGAAAGGTTACATGGTCAAGAACAGATGGGAGCAGCTGGGCTGGGCAGCAGCCTGGCATGAGGGCTGAGGCTGGAAGAGCTGTGTTGGATGGACAAGAAAGAAGAGAGGCTAAAGGGGTGCTCTGATGGAAAAGGGAAGAAAACCAGCATGGGAGATGGGATTGATGGAGTGCTGCAGGAGGGCTGTCCCAGCTGTAGCTGGGGAGTAAGAGGGCTTAGTGGAGGCCAAACCAGGATTAGTCACTGCAGAGGGGCAGCATTGCTCTTGCTGGGGGAAAGGCAGAGAAGAGAGAGCTGGGGCAGAGGATGCAGAGTCCCTGCAGTGTGATGTAAACTCAGCTGTTGGAGCCAGGGCTGCGGCACCCAGGGGAAGGGGAGGCAGGAACATAGTGGGGGGCTGTGTCCTAGTGTTGCTGGAGCTGGGCAGAGGTGGTGGGGAGGAAGATGCAGGTGAGTCAGAGATTATCTGGTGAAGTCATGCCTGCAAAAGGCAGCTGCTGCTCGCTAAAAGGAGCTATAGCTCTTCACACCTAAGTCAATGCATGAAATCAGTATAATTTCCATATTACTGTTCCCATAACTAAGCTTCAACTCCTTTTCCCACAGGTACCATGAGCTTCTCTCTCTGTTTCCACCCTGTTTAAGCCTACAGCAATTCCAGGCCCTTGGGTACCCAAAAGAAACAACATAAACAAGCCTCTGTCTTAATAATTTACATCAGAAACTGAAACAACAGTCTCAGCTTTAAACAAAAATGGCATCTTCTGGCCTATTTTATGATTGGGGTTTTTTTTTAGCAGAGCAATGCACTGCTGGGGCCACCCGTAGTCAAACCAGTTATGCTCAGCTCATTGCACTGCGGAGTGGCCAGGCAGCTGCTGATCTTGTGCCACAGGATTTGCACGTGTGGCACTGACAACCTCAGCCTTCGCTTGAAGTAAATAGAACCTTTCTATAGGAAACAGCCCTTGGGCAAAGTGCTTCCCACTGCATTTATCCCCACCACAATGCGAGCATCTGCCACAAACCATTTCTGAGCACACACTTTCCTGCTCCCAGGAGAGCCCAGGTAAACCAGGAGTTTAGACCCAGCACTTAGAAAGCAAAAGGGCTCCCACAGGAAGCCCGGGAGCACACATGAGTTCTGCCAGCATCCAGCAGGTCGTGGTGGGGCAGGGTGGTTTGCAGGAGCACGAACCTGTAGAGGAATGAGCAGGGACGAGCTGCCTCAGGCAGGCAGCAAGCTGGGAAACCTTTGAGGCCCAGAGGAGGAGGGAAAGGGTTGATGGGCACAAATTCCAGCAAAGCAGCTGGTGCCGAGAATCTTCGCTCTGTGCTTTTGATGGGCACAGCTCTATGGGTAGAGTTTGCTGACTTATGAAATGATAAAAAAAAAAAAAAANGCATAAATCTGCTGGATTTGCCACTGTATGGCACTGTCTTAAGACCTCTCTTTCAACCAAAAAGCATATAAAACAAAGGCACAGAGCAACACAGGCAGGCAGTGCACACGGTGGGGTGGGGACGGACAGGGGGGACATTTCACTGGAAATTAAAATTAGCCTTCATTTAGACAGAAACTGAGTAATGGACTTAAACAGCCACAGCTTTGCAACAGTATTGCTTGGTCCCTGTTATTATAGGGCTGTTAATCTACTAGGTTTATTCCCATCAGTGGTTTACATGGTACATGTCGTGCTTCACGGAAAATGAGCACTGGCTTCACTCACACACAAACAGAGCCACTTGGGGGGCAGGATAAACCTTCCAGCCTTATCAAATACAGCTTGGAACAACCTGATCTTGCTGACTCCTGCACTTGCAGCCCATTTAGCTCTGTGGCTGTTTGCATCCAGCTTGCCTCCAGTGAGCTGAAAACAAGGCAGGATCCAGGCTACATCAGTGAAGCAGATGACAGGTGGAAGGTTTTATTTAACATCCCGCTGAAGGAGGCCCCCCCCATCCAGGTATCCTATATGCAGATACAGATAACCACACTGGGGCTATCGCAGGCAGGTAACTGCTGCCTCAGGAGCCACCACCAACCCCTGGCAGCTGCAGTGCCTCTCCCTCTGCCACCAGTGGCTGGGTCTGCTGGAATTTGGTTGGGTTTGTTCTCCCGTGCCTGTAGCATGGTGTTTCTGGAAAAGCCTCTTTCCCTCTTTAGAAGTGTTTCTAGCCTTCCAAAGCTGTGAAGAATAATCTAGTCAGCAGTAGAGGCATGAAACATGTAACCAGAGCAAGCCAAAGATGGACATACAGTGGTTAGGAGCTGGGTTGGTTTTGTGGGTGATTTTTTTATATATATTTGTAATCCATTTGCAATCAATGTTGGTCTTGTGCTTTGGAAGGGAGCATAGAATATACACATTCTTTTTGGTAGTCAGGATCATTTGTGCTGGTTGAAGGGTGACTAATGGTGTCACAAAACCTACCAGCCAGCCCAGATCCATCGCCCTCACAGACAGAGCCCACTGTCCCTGTGCCAGGACTGGGGTTACTCCCAAAACTTACAGGAACTTGTCCAAGCCTGTCTGGTAGAAACCCACACGGTGGGAGCCTGGCCCATGTCTACCACCCTTTGGCTGCAGTGCAGACACAGTACTAACACCTGAAAGAAGAGGGCTGTAGGGCCCAGTCTCATCAAAAGTGTTTCCCACTGTGTGCCAGGTCAGGCAGCACAGCATCATCGTGCTTGTTAGACACTGAGCGTAAAAGTCTTCTACTCCGAGGTCTCCAGTAGCCACACGCTACCCCCGCACAGCCAATGAGTCCTGCAGCCTCAGCCCCCTTCACCAGGACCCAGCAGTGGCATGGAGACACACTGCAGTACTTTGACCTTGGCTGGATGCCAGGTGTCCACCAAGCTGCTATATCACACACACACACACACCTCCTTTCAGCTGGACTAGGGAGAGGAAAAGAAGGTGAAACTCATGGGTTAAGACAAAGGCAGGTTAATGAAAAGCAAATCAAGGCCATGCACAGAAGCAAAAGAAAACAAGGAGTTATTCTCTACTTCCCACCAGCAGGCAAT
>VWZY01004352.1:62896-128715 GCA_013399075.1 Chloroceryle aenea
GGCCCGTGTGGGGAAGCAGGGCTCCAAACCTGTGGCAGTTGCTCTGGAGGACAAATGGATGCTCCTCCTCCCTCCTCCTTTTCCTAGCTTTTATAGGTCAGCTGAAGTCATACGGTATGGAGTATCCCCTTGGTCAGTTTGTTCAGCTGTCCCAGTCGTGTCCCCTCCCAGGATCTTGCCCACCCTATCCCACTGCAGAGGGAATGGTGGTAACCCAGCCTTGGTGCTGTGCAAGCCCTGCCCAGCAGCAGCCACAACATGGGCATGTGCTCAGCACCTTTCCAGCTCCCAGTGCAAAGCACAGCACTGGGAGGGCTGCTGTGGGGAAAATTAACTCCAGCCCAGTCAGACCCTATACAACTCGGCACCAGATGGACATGAAAAGTGGTCAGTCATGCTCACTTTGTGGAAAGATAAAGAGGAAAACAGCTGCTGTTACCCCACTTCTCCCAGTAACCTCAAGACAGGCCCAGAACAGCCCCTTGTGAGGAGGTGTGAGTGACCCGCTGTGGCTGTCGGAGGAGGGGAGGATGTGGAATGACAACAGTTCTCCTGTCCATACCATGTCACCACAGTCACTGGTGTCTGAGGCCACAGCTCAAGTCTGGTAGCTTATAAGCACATCCCTCTAAGCCACTAGATATGTTCATGGTCAGGGAATTCAGAGTCTCCCATTAGGGCCCACAGACAATCTTGTACCAGCACCTCCTTTCTCAAAACCTCCGAGAGTTGTGCCTGTTTCTTCAGCAGCTTGTCATCAGTAGCTGAGGTCTGCATTAATATTTTCTTTTCAGAAACCACAAGGGTCTTTACTGCACCTGCCTCTGTAGCATGCCAGTCAATGTCTGGTCGGTGAAACTGGGACTTTACAGTCCATAATACACTGGGAAACACCAGATCTGTCCTGGCATTTTGGCCCCTCTTTGACGTGGGTATTTCTCTGACCATCTCCACAGTGATTATTAACAAACCTTGAAACCAGCAGTATGAGTATGTGAAAATCTAAACCTCACTCTTTGGCCTCCTTTTTTACCGATACACTGTGCAGATTACCCATGTTTGTTCCTGGTTGTCCCAAAGCCTTCTGACTGCTTCAGTCGCTTTAAAATCTGTTTTTTTCCACAAGTGGCTCAGTTGTCTGGAAAGCTACCATCTGTCGTTGCTTTCATCCTTTTCTCCACCTCAGAGATTGGATGGCTTGAAGTTGTTGAGGGGCTGGGGTGCTGCCCTGAATCTGAAATGTCTGATGGCTTTCAGCACTCTGACAGAAGGATTTACTAAGCTGGGCAAATTGAAAAATAGAGGTCAGATAAAGTAATATTCAGGGCCAAAGCAGAGTGAGGTATAAGACAGACACCTATCCTGCATTTTCAAAAAAAAATTTCTCTGTAAAATATTTCATCTGAGCCCAGAGAAAGCACGAAGTGCAGCTCAGATTAAAAATCCACAAGATACAGAAGAAGGAACAAGATTTTGGGAATGTGGATGGAGAATAGGAGAAGTATGACATCAGCGTCACAGCCTTGTGAGGGACAAGTGAGAGCTCTCCACTCATCTAGCAAATGTACAATTTTTTTCCCAGAGGAGGAAATACTGAGAGGTTCACTCTGCTTAAGCTGAAAAACACATTATCATCTGCTGTTGGCTCTGCAGCCATCAGTAAACACAGCCACTGTGCAGACGGGAGATGGCCCAGGACACCACACCTGCTACTTCAAAGGGGATGTACAAAGGAAGCAGGATGCATTTTTTGAAGGAGGTGAACAGGTAGATCTTCCCATCCACCTACTTTCCATTGGGAACTTTGTTTCCACAAAATGAATTATAGCTCTTCTGGTAAGTACTCTCCCAACGAATATGATCTTATCAAAGCTTTCTGTTAAGCAGCAGGAACTTACTTCATTACCACTTCAAAGTGCTTTTTACCTTCCGTCTGTGAGTGACATGATTTTGATGAGCAACCTTCTCTTTACTGCTACATGGGCACAGCCTCCCGTGAGAAAGATTTTTAAACTTCCCAGCTGAGATCAGTGTGGACTGAAGGAAGATCAAGGCATTTTTCTCAAAACAAAATTTAAATACAAAAATTAAAGTAGAGATGGTATAGAACATTATTTTCCAGACAGAGAAACACCTAACACTGGGCAAAAGCAGATGGAAAAGTGCCTTTACTGGAGTTTAGGTCTCAGGAGATGAGAAATTCCCGAGCCACTATGAGGGGACAGCTGAATTTTCTACATTTCACTCACTTCATGGCAGAAGAAAGCTCCTAGTGTGACACAATGTTCCTATATTTTTGTGGCCTAAAGCCGTGCAACTAAAGCCAAAACCCATGAGTCCTGGGCATGGTACAAGTCAGGTGAGGCTTCTCACACAGCTTATGCTTTGAAGCCATTCCCTAGTGAGGAGTAGGCCAAGACCAAGACTTGATCTCCCCTCTCCGCTGGACAAAATTAGCAAGAGGGGCACATGTCACCAAGAGAAGGATTTCAGAGAGCATCTTACAGTGGCACTGGTGTACCAGTGTATCTTGGAGGGGGACCAGCTCTTGACCCCCAGGCAAAGACCAAGCAAGGGTCCCCCATCCCTCCATCTGGCCCAAGGACAGCCACAAGCCTCAGAGTTCCAAAGCTCCTCTTTCATGCCACTGAAGCTCAAGGGACAGGAGCAATCAGGAATTAACAGCTTGGTGAATGAGACCCTATAAATTTTTGATCAAAGGCAAAAAATGCCAAACTGCTGATGAGGGGAAGCAGAAAACAGGCAATGCTGCAAGGACAATATTGGGATAGCACTTATGAAAGTGGTTTAGTCACCACTGAGGACATTTTTATGTCATCTCACTTATTTTTCATCTCTGTAACAAAGGAGATGGGGACTACTCTAGCACTGTCTCTGTTGCAATGTTACAAAGCTGGAAAAACTTTTGTCAAAGGTAAATCTAGAAAAAATTCCTAGTACAGGAAACAGCCCACTTCATGTTCTAGGCTTTTTTCTTTATAGCTAGATAATTCCTCCCAAAGAGCTACAAAGGCATCATTCACAGATGACATACTGAGACAGCATCTGTCTACCTGTCCCCTCCATTCCTCCTTTTCAGCTGTGATCAGACTTGTTAAACCTGCATTTACTTTAACAGGTGAATAATTACCATCTTCTGCACCACTGAAATAGCCAGAGGATATTAGCTGCATGCTGCAGTATAAAATTAACCATGACATTTCAGCTGCTTGGTATATTTTAAAACCATTTCCAAATGTTTTGTATCTCAGCTCGGAAATTTTATTAAACTAATTTGTATTCATTTCTGGGTCCAAAATGGAACAAATATAAAGGGAAAAGGCAGAGAGACAAGGGAAAGCCATATCAGCAAGAAATGACATCACTTTCTTCTTCTTTATACAGCTTTCTCTTCTGATGTCCTAGCATGCTTATCAATCAGCTCTTTTTACCTGGTATATCTGCATCCTGACCTTGGAATTTTCACTTTATGGTATTGCTTAAGAACACGCCAGTGGTGTGGGCTACAAACAGTAGTCTCACTATATATTGTCCATGCTCAGTTTCTTATCACCGTGCCACAAATCAGTCTTTCAGACAGAAATGTCATTTCTTATGTGTTTGCCTCAATGGCATTTAGGGATGGAGAATGCAGAAGTGCCAGAAAAGGGGACATACAAAGCAAGACAATGCTTTTCCCACATTAAAAAAACCCAACCGTACAACAACAACAAAACACAAAGACTTCCAATTGTTCTTTTTTTTTTTTTTCTTTCCCATTTNCATTTCCAAATGTTTTGTATCTCAGCTCGGAAATTTTATTAAACTAATTTGTATTCATTTCTGGGTCCAAAATGGAACAAATATAAAGGGAAAAGGCAGAGAGACAAGGGAAAGCCATATCAGCAAGAAATGACATCACTTTCTTCTTCTTTATACAGCTTTCTCTTCTGATGTCCTAGCATGCTTATCAATCAGCTCTTTTTACCTGGTATATCTGCATCCTGACCTTGGAATTTTCACCTTATGGTATTGCTTAAGAACACGCCAGTGGTGTGGGCTACAAACAGTAGTCTCACTATATATTGTCCATGCTCAGTTTCTTATCACCGTGCCACAAATCAGTCTTTCAGACAGAAATGTCATTTCTTATGTGTTTGCCTCAATGGCATTTAGGGATGGAGAATGCAGAAGTGCCAGAAAAGGGGACATACAAAGCAAGACAATGCTTTTCCCACATTAAAAAAACCCAACCGTACAACAACAACAAAACACAAAGACTTCCAATTGTTCTTTTTTTTTTTTCTTTCCCATTTTTTTAGAGTAAGACATGAAATTTGTTTGAAGACAGGTATATTTGATGCTGTCTCCAGAAGAAAGTGGAGGTGGCTGTCTAGGCAGTGCAGAGGCACACTCTGAAGGTCATTAGCAGTTTAGCTGCACTGTGCCTCAGCTGGCTGTACCATAAGCATGGCCTCCCCCATGCAACAGAAGTGACAGCTGCCAAAAAGATGGCACAGTCAATTCCATTGCCCACTGAAATGTATTTCTTTTTGTTTCAATGTCTATTTTAAGTGTTGCATTTCTGCTTAGTTTATTAATCATGGGAAGGCCAAAAGACTTGTTACTTAATACAGGAAAAAAACCTATTTAAGTTTACAGCCCCTTGCTCACTCTGGCCTGGAATTTGCATTTTCTGGCTGATAAGCAGCCTGGCTCCTTCATGGTTAGGTCTCAGACATACAATCAAGGCACAGCAAGCAATTACCCCCCCATCAGCTAGCCCAAGCTGAAGAAACAGCATTCGCATTGAGAAGATGTGCAGGGTGCATGCTCTATGTCAGGAAGAGTGAATAAAATAGTTTAAATCAGCATTTAAATGGTTAAAAGAGCTCTGAAAAGCCCAACAGTTACTGTAGCTTAACTCACAGCAACGCTTTATACACAGCCACTTGAGTTTACACTTCAGTCAGTGGTTCTCCTACCAACATTTCTTGTAGCAAATATTTACCCGCGATACCAGGTCAGTAACTGGTACCAACTTGCCATAATTCTGTAGCATTATAAAAACTTGATTTTCTCTCCTGAAAGTAACAGAAGCTTCAAAGAGCAAGTCAAATCTTGTGAAATGTCTCTGAATTTCAGCACGGATTCCTGTGGAAGATTGTCAGCATCTTCACCACTGGGACACTCCCACCCATCAGTAGAAATGCTGCTGATTTACCTAAAGAGCAAGTGGGTGGCCTTGCTGAGCAGGATCTATATTGGTCCAGTACAGGGTGATGCCAGCCAAAAACAATGCCTTGAAAAGAAGTTTCTTCACATTTGGAAATAAAATGAGAATTTATTCAAATCTGAGATGCTAAATATAAGGAAATTATTTTATGGTGGGCCAGTAACTAAGCTTCATGAATTACTCAGTCCTCCAGAACAGTACCTCACAAAGGCAAAAGCCTTTCAGCACTTTAGGCAAAACTCACAATAACTGCATTAGATTAAACTCTGCCAGTAGCCCCGTAAATGTTACTGTTTCATATTTCTCTGAAATGTTTCTCAGGTTGTTTGGAAGTTAATCCAGTGTAGTTCATTTTTAGGTTTCCTGTTTCCCTCAGAGCAAGGTAGGCACAGTCTGACCATAAAATCCCTGAACCTGAAATTACTGCTTCAACTAAATCCTCAAAACTGAAGCCTACAGAAGCAGGGCAGACCTAATCTAGGTTCTGTTATCTGATCATTGTACCCATTCTGTCATTTACAGACTTGCTAGCGTAGCGGTTACCCACCATTCAGGCTGTCTACAGCTCTAAAACCCTTCCAAGAAATCCATTGGAATATCTGAAGGCCATTAGCCAAGTTTTTATCAGCAAAGATGAAGCTCACACTGATAAGCTGGGAGACAAAACACTCAGCCCAGCAGAATTTAGAAGACTTTCTTCAAAGCTGAAAACAGCACGTGATATTTACAGCCATGAAATGAGGGGCCCCTCCTCAGGGAGAAGCTTTTGTTCCAAATTACACTTTAAATGATGATAATTATTATGTTTGGTGCTCTAATAAACGCAATTCTTCTGCCATTTCTTTGAAAAATATTACATGGCAAACAAAAGACACGCTAAGCTGAGGGTGGCTGTGATGCTGTGTTACACCCTCACGCTGTACAGCTGATACAGCTGCTGCATCAGAAAGTTTCGGCACGTTGCCTGAACTCGTGGCCTGTGGTTACAGGTGACAGAAAAAACAGCACACGTAAAATCTGAAAGCACTGCAGCCTATCCCTGTTGCCGTTACTGTTGCTTCAAGAGCTCTGAACAGCTTTCTATTCCAGCTTTTGATTATTTTCCACAAATTGGGTGCAGCTCAGCACAGTACATGAATGGCTGCTTTCAAACAAACAATCTGAAACTACAGTTTGACAAGTGTGTCATGTTTAGCTTACATAAAGGTCTGAAACAATACTAACATTCCAACTATTTTCAAGGATATGAATCTTAAGATGTAAACTACAAATGCTTTATCTTTGCCAGTTCAGGCATGAGCTGCTTCTTTCTGCATGTGTGCTCATCCATCTGCTAAGGAAAGTGGTGCTTTTGTCACGCTCAGGCATTTTATTTATGCCTTTTTTCAGGGACAGTTTAAGAGGCTGCTTCTCAAACCAGCCACCATTATTGTGGCCTCTGTCCCCCACTGACTTCATTAGGAGTGATGTGCACAGAGGATTTCTGAGGGTGCTAAAAACATCAGATGGGTTATTGAGCAAAGAGGAAACCAGACCAGTAAAGAAAGCTCCCTGGAACAATCAGATTTTGGTACTAAAACCCTAATGTACTGCATGCAGTGTGTAACAAGTTTACAGGTAAAACATGTACATTTTTTAAAGCACATGCATTTCTTCTAGCCCAGTTTTCAAGAGCAGCAAAAATCTTCTTGCTTTCCAATGCAAGCCTAAAAAATTTCCAAGAAAATATTGTGCTCTTCTTTTGACAGGTTGAGAGCATGATGAACAACAACCTTAGAGGATATATTATCAATTTAAAAATGGGATCCATACAATGAAGATCTTGGGAGCACCTCATATTTAAAAAATTTACCAAAAAATCTGCAGGCAGCACCTCTGCTTGTGAGAGCCCCCAGGGGGGACAAATCAAAACCTTCCTCCTCTCCCATCCATACTTTAATGGTGGTCTGACAATGTTTGTGAAAGTGGGTTCTTTGTGCTTTGCCACAGCCACACCAAAAAGCATTCTCTCTTTGAAGGCTTGCAGGCTTGGCATGTGCACAGCCTTCAGCTGGGCAGCAGAAAGCAGCAGTCGAGGAAGATAAAGCCACGCTTCAGGAGGAACAAAGCAGGGAGCAAGCAGAGTTTTCTAGCCAAATGCTCCCACAGCCAGGTCCTGCCTGCCGCAGTTACCCGTCTCTGTAGGTCAGGTTTTATGCTACTACCTGTCTCTTTTATGCTTGCCCTGTAAAATCAGTGTCAGTCACAAGGGATTCATGAAGTCTTTTACTCTTCTCCTTTTTAAAGGTCAGGTCTCCACTTTTTAATTGGAAAAGCAAAAGGCGAATGAGCCTGACCGTGAGCACTGCTGCCCTTGCTACGTGCCTGAAGAGGCTCCAAGGCTGCCAAAATATGTTTGGGCATTTTGAGGGTGCCCGGGGTTGGGNTGTTAATAATTTCCATTATTTATTCAGAAGGAAGTAGAAAACAAACAAACTAAAAAAAAAGCAGAGAGGTACTCTTTCTTTTATTGTCTTTTTCTTAAACTGTGAGTACAGCAACTGCATGTTTCCCTCAGTTTTTACCAAAGCTCCCATGCACATTCACGCCTAGAACCTGTCTCACTCTGTGCACAGTGTTCAGGATAGAATTTGAGGGGGTGTTGGGTCCACTGGTTTGTTTTGCCAAAGCCAGGTTTAGCATCCTCCACTGAACACCCATCTCCATCTCTCACACCTTCCCTCCCTGCTCCTCCAATCTCTCCACTAAAGTGCTCTGCTTTGGTAAACTTTTGCCTGTCAAAACACTTCTCTAGTTTATAGACCACATTTCTTTAAACTGCCATTGCTCTCCTTGGTGAGAGATGATTTCCTAGTATCTTTATGATAACTGCCTCCAAAGTTATTGTGTGATGTGTTGTTTACTGTACCTGCTATTTCCTAAATAATGCTCGGAATTGAAATGTTAAGAAGCATTGGAACCAAGGCTTAGCTCTCGCATTTTTCAGCTATCTTTCTGTCTGTATCAAATCATACTCAGCATAACATTTTTCACTTAATTTTTTACTTGGATTTATCCAAGATGCTATGGAAAATTTCCCTTATAATAAATCTACTGAGGATCTACTATCTATAAGAAGCCTGCACAACATTCACCAGTAATATTTTTTGCTTTCACCCCTTTGCTTATCATATAAATGTTTAAATGCAACATAACATGAAGACATGAGTGGCCCATAATTTCCAGAAGCTATTATGTAGGGGTTTATTTTTTACTGAGGACTCTTCTTTTCCTTCAAAGATTGCAGAGCTTCATAGTACACCACTCCTTTCTGTTCTTCCTATTTTCATTTTATGTTTTATTTCATTCATGAAATTTCTTGCTAAGGATGTAAATTACCATTAATACAGCAAAAAATCCCAGCTGATTGTGTGCAGATGAAAGACCTTGTTACATATCTAGACCCTGTTCTAGACTAATGGTGGGTAATTTTAGGATTCTCTATTTTATTCAGTGTCATAACATTCTGCCTGACCCTTTCTCTAATGCCTTAGTGTTTCACCTGCACTGAATGACTTCTGAGTGGTAAGGAGATATATCACCATTTCCTCTGATGGTTATTTAAAAGAGATTCTGCTTTTATTGCCTATTCCCATCACAGGAATCATAGCACTCCTTACTTCTTTCTATGTCTATTCCATTTTCATTTAACTCAAGATTCTTCCTATTTCCCATTTTTCAGCTGGCTGTTAAGGTATTTGTTAGCAGCAGCACCTCTCTTCATTCACCTTCTGATTTCATGAGAGAAGAAAAAATACATCTTCTGCCACAGAGATCCCTGAAAAGAAGGTTGTGTATTTCTGGATTGCCTATAACCTTCTTGTATCCCTGAATTTACTGGTTTACAATGGGGGAATAAAAATACCCACCCAGGGCTTAATTGCATATTGTTAGAAACCTATTCAAGGTATTTGGGGGAAACCTTAATGACAACTCTTCTTCCTCCTCTGTTATTTTTCCAGGTACCTAAGTCCCCTCTCCTAGCCAATTTCTTGCTGGCCCTAAACCAGTTTTCTCATGTATTTCTTCTGCTGAAATAAGGCACAAGTCTCTGTTCTTTCAATACAATGGTACCTCTGTACAGTGCTCTGTCTCAGCACATTTGAGATCTCTGCTGTTGCCAAATGTAAGGCAATTAAATTGTCTCATTAAAACAAGATCCTATGGATATAAAGTCCCTCAGCTCTCTCAGGGAAACCTCTCTACCCTCTTTCTGCAGACCATCCCAGCAGCTCTTTCCCCTCTCACCCTGTTTGATGAAACATTACCACTTAGTTCATTACCCTTAAGTATTTAATGTACTTTAAAGGCAGTTTACTCCAAGCCTGATGGCTCGTGGGACACATGGCCTGACCAAGAGTGTCCTTAAGCAAAGGCAAGTTCTGGATGACAGCAATCCACACTACCCCTCCCGACGACGGGGGACACTGGGCACGTTGCTAAGCACACCCATGAGAGCATTAGAGAAGCAGGAGACAGCAGGCAGAAAGCAAGAGACTTATCCAGCACAAGAGGCAGCACATGCCCTCCTGAGTCAAGCTCCCTGTCTCCTCTCCATGACACCTCACTCATCCTTCCTACGTACGTGCTCCAGGACTGCTTTCTCTTTTTGTTTGATGCTCACAGGAACCATGGGCTCTGCAAGGCAAAACCTGGTCTTCTTTGCTTTACAAAGGACACCACACCCTCTGCCTTAAGTCAATGTGAAGGAGCCACATCTCACACACATCTGCAGATGGTACTAGTCAGAACACACTTTGTCACTGTTACACGGAAACACCCCACTCCATGGCTGTGAAGTCTGGAAATCAGCTCCCACCTGCCCAGCTCTTCCCAGCACCCTGCTCCCAGCCCCGCAGAGCACTCACAGCACACAGAGGCAGTAGACTCCCGGGATGGTCTCGCTGTCCCGCAGCAGGTAGCTGCCATCAGTGCCCGTTGCCAGCAGCAGCCTCTCTGCAGCCTGACGGGTGATGGCCCCATGGTAGATGGGCAGCGTGTCCATGCCAGGGCAGCCTCCTGCTGCAGACGCCTCTCCCTGTGCACGGCACTGCCTCCAACTGCTCCTCACCTTTGTGCTCCCCTCAGCATCTCTGTCTTGGTGGCAGATGTAAACAGGATGTGTTCACACCTCAGAAGCCTCCGCACAGGGTGAGACAGAGCTGAAGGAAGAGCGAGGAACAAGTACAACCTTTTTTCATGTGTGGGCTGTTTTTTTTTTTCCTGTCCCCCTTTTTGTTTTCCTTTTTCACAGGCTGTAACATCCTCACAACTTCGCAGTTCACGCACAGAGGTGTCACTTCACAGCCAACCCTTGCCCACGTGGCTCCTCTCTTGGCAAAGACATGTTATCATGAAGTGCACGACGGCCAGTGGGCCAGTGGCTGCCCTGGGTTAGGGCAGGGACGTCCCCAAGGGAGGACAAAGAAGGGTGAAGTAGGAGCCCATAGGAACTCTACAAATCAGGGATTATTTTGTAACCTCTTACTTTTAAAATCCCCAGGGGTGAGAAACTAAAGGGAGCAAATTGGCCTTGCTGTCCCCACCCCACCAGGTCACTCGCCTCAGTCCACGGGTGCCAAGCAGAGTCCCTGCTCCACAGACACTGGCCCCCAGCTGGTGGATCCTCATGAGTGGATATTTTCATAGGCTTTGGTGAGTTTAATCACTGTTAATACCAGAGGCACTCCTTATTTCTGCCAGGAGGCAGTCCATGGCCTTGGCAGAGGCACGGAGCCCATCACACCCCTCCTGACACCATTGGTGTCATCACCCAGTGCAAAAGCAGGCGGCCAAAATGCAGAGACGTGGCTGAAAAAGCCATTTCTCTCCCCTGCTGTGGCCACAGCCATTTCCCAAGTACGAAGTTCCCATGCACACGTGCTTGCAAACAGACCTGTTTGTAAATGAGCTGAAATGTGCTTTTTCAAACACACACCCCCTTGACAATGTATTTCCACCCACAGAGGAACCGAGGAGGTTTCTGGCGCTGAGTGGCACCGCATGGTAGTTCCAAGATGTGGCTGCCCCTGCAACCATGGCCACCAGCCAGCCCCATGGGCTGCAGTGAGCCCAGGGCTGGATTCACCCCTGGAATGAGACGTTGCATTCCCCAACTAGCCACAGGCTCACACCTGAGTGTATGAGTAAGAACTCACTAAAACACCATGGTAAGAGTGGGTCTTGGGATTAATTTTGGGATTAATTCGTTTTAAAGTGAGTTTACCAGCAGGACAGGGCAAGATGAAATCATCTCACAAGTGTTGACAGAATGCTGTGTCCTGGTTGAAATTAGGGATGGGTGAAAAAATAACTCCCTAGATACACATTTCAGTAACAAAAAAAATTTATTATTACCCAAAATGAGGGCAGCTCTTCTTACTTTTCAATCAATCTGAATGTTTTCTCGCAATCATTTCACAGCACATCTTTCAGTTCTGACCTTTAATATAGTTTTTCCTTTAATTTTTTTTTTTTTTTTCACCTACCTTTAGTTTTTCCTGTTGTGAGGGAGGGCATTTCTGATACAGGGTAGCTCATGCGTGGAGCACAGCACCAGCTTTTGGAGGCACCAGGAGCCTCTCGCCTCTCAGACAAGACCCCAGCAAGCGGCTGCTTCCCTGCCCAGCACCTGCAGGGTGAGAGAGCTGCAGGAAACCTCAGCTGAAGAAGGTCTGAAAAGTTCCACCCCTGTGTTTATGGCTTTTCTGTCTTGTTATGTAGGTGTTCATTACCCCGTTTACACCAACCTGGGGACTCAGTTATCTTGTAGGGTTTTTTAAACCAGTCGTTAACGTATTTGCACAAAAAAAGGTAGAGCTGCTGCCTACTGCAAATGTGATTAATGTGGATGGTGACAAGGTGTAAACAAAGAACTGTTCCCTCGTAAAGCTGCTGCCTATTTCTTCTCCTTTCCCAAACAACCTGTACTCTTGGGGATTTCATCTAACTTTCCCATTTCTTAACCAGTATTAACAGCTGATTTCAGAAAAAAATATGTGCGTCATTAGCTGGGGAGGAAAACCAACCAGAATCATCCAGTTCTGCAGATCTCATCGACCCACTCATCAAATTTCAGCTAGAGCATAAGTAGAAAATTGTGAAATTTTGATGATGAGATGCTCTCTTAGGGCCTATCAGAAAGATGGGGACAGTCTTTTTATCAGGGGCTGTAGGGCAAGGGGACATGGTGTTAAACTAAAAGAGGGAGATTCAGACTAGAAAAAACAATTGAAAAAGTAAAATTTAAGGAAGATATTTTTTACAGTGCAGATTCTGAGACACTGGCACAGATTGCCCAGAGATGTGGTAGATGCCCCATCACTGGAAACATTCCAGGTCAGGTTGGATGGGCTCTGAGCAACCTGATAAAGTTAAAGATGTCCCTGCTCCCTGCAGGGGGGTTGGACTAGATGACCTTTAAAGGTCCCTTGCATCCTAAAACATTCTTTGATCCTGTAAGGGAGTCATCACCACCCCAGGCCAGCCTGTGTACTCCCAGCACTTTGATGAAGCAGTATCTGTTACTGTAAAAGAGCTGTAAACACCCAATTTTGCTTTTGTGGGTAAGGAACCCATGAAACTCCAGCTAATAAACCCTGAAGCCTGGGCTTCCATACAAATCCTTTTATGGCCACATTGCCTGAGGGATACACAGCTTGTAAGAAGTCATGAAGACTTGGATCAGGGGACACTAAGCACTGAGGCACCAAACAGGATAAAGCAAACCAAAGGACAAAGGTGCTTCCAGGGCTGAGAAGAGATAAACTGTGACACAGCAAGCACAGCTCTGCACCATGTGACAGGGGCTGAGGAAATCCTCCCTTCTCCCAAACAAACCATCCTCACCGCAGCTTTGCACTGCTGGTGCCCACTCAGACTCAGCCCACTGCTCCATTTCTGACCCGTGCAATCTTATGCACTAAAGGGTTGTATGCCACCCTGGTTTGTACCACTGCCTGTGCACAGTGGGGCTGGGAAGGCAAACTACAAATTGGTTTTGTATTTTGGCTTAGGAGAGCAACAGAGAACCGAGCCCTGAAGGGATCCTGCTCCTCGTTGGGCTCCATCCCCATTGCCTTTCACTGAAAAATGGTGATTTCTTTAAGCACCTCAAGCCTTGCCCTGTAGGATGCTGGACACTTCTTTTGTTTTCTTTGGAGAATATTCAGCATATTCTGGACACCAGAGTTTTCTGCATTCCCTAGATCACTCCAGCCAACAGTCCCTGCAGTATACTATAAAAAAAAAAAAAAAATATCTAAAAAATACATGAAGGAAAGGAAGCACTTAAAGGTGCTCTGAAATATTCGGTCAGGAAAAGCAGGCTTAGGAAGATAGGCCTGCATAGACCTCTTGGGTCATCAAGTCTACTTCCCTGCTATCTTAGCCAAACACATCATATAATCCCTTTCAGAAACTCATTATACTCTGTCTTAAAGTAGCTTGGGGTTTTTTGTTGTTGTTGTCTCCACACTGGAAAGCAATTGCAGAACATTGCTATTCTGCTGTTTGGAAACCTGCTTCCAATTTCCATCCTAAATTTATTCATGACCAATTTATACTCATTTGTTCTTGTGCCAATGTTGTCCTTTAGTTTAAATAGATGTTTTCTCTTCCTGGAGCTTATGCCTATGTTTGATTTATAGTAACCTCCCTTAGTCTTCATTTCACCAAACTCCTCTCACACTCAAGTCTCTTCCCATGGTCTCTCTAATTGTCTTTTTTAGTAGCTTCCCGAAAGTGAAGTGAATCGTTTGTGAGTAGTGTGTGCTAGCCTGGCTGATCTTTGCCATGTGCTTCATGCACTGTTACTGGCATTCCATTACCCTGGTGAAAATACCTTGCACTGCATGTTCTGTGTCTTTCCCCTCCATATTCTTTCCTTACCCATGAGCATGCTGGTATGGTAGAAACATGGTGAACAAGAACCATATGCAGGAATTTGCGCTCAAATCCTTCCAAATTTCATCCAGTTTACCCTATCCTGTCCTCAAGGTCACTCAGTTCTTCCTACATGGGAGTTTTATTTACAGAATCATAGAATGGTAGGGGTTGGAAGGGACCTCTAGAGACTGAGTCCAACCCCCCCTGCCAACACAGGAACACCCAGGGCAGGCCACACAGGAACAGATCCAGGTGGGGCTTGAAAGTCTCTAGAGAAGGAGACTCCACAACCTCTCTGGACAGCCTGTTTCAGGTGCTGTCAGTCTCACAGTGAAGAATTTTTTCCTCATGTTGAAGTGAAACTTACTGTGTCTCGCCTTGCTACCCTTACCCCTCATCCTATCCCAGGGCACCACTGAAAAGAGCCTGGCCCCTTCTACGTGACACCCACCCTGCAGATGTTTGCAAACATTCATAAGATCCCTTCTCAAGTTTCTCTTCTCCATCTAAACAGCCCCAGGGCTCTCAGCCTTTCCTCATCAGAGAGCTGTCCCAGTCTCATCATCTTGTAGCTCTCTGTTGGCCTCTCTCTGGTATTTCCCTGTCCCTCCTGAACTGGCGAGACCGAAAGTGAACACAATGCTCCAGATGTGGTCTCACCAGTTCAGTGTAGAGGGGAAGGAGAACCTCAACCTGCTGGTCACACTCTTCTTCATGCACCCCAGGATACCATTGACCTTCTTGGTCACAAGGGCACTTTTCTTTTCCATGTTACTCATCTTTGCAGTGACAGTACCTCCCTCCCTTATGACACTGGTAAATTCCATTAGCACATGCTTATTTTTTATGGGATCATCATTAACAAAAATGTTAAATAACATCAGGACCAAGCCTGATGCCTGGGAAGCTCTACTACCTTCTTTTGGTACTGATCTTCTCCTCTTACTACTCACTTTCTTAATCAATTTTCAGTTTCTTCACTAATCTTCCATTTTAGCTAATAATTTCCAACATGGCACTGTGTCAAATGCTGTACTTAAGTTTAGATAATTAGCTCTAAGCACTTCCTTTGTCTAGAAAAATCAATTATGATGATATTTCAGGCACCGGAACTTGTAGAAGTACCTGAGAAGTGGAGGTAGGGGAGGCAAAATGAAATTACCTAAAGGTTTTTGAACACCTGCAAAGATTTGGGTTGATTTTCATTTTCAGATGAGCTGCTTCATTCATCCCTAGCGATGACATTTTCATACGTTGTTGAATTTTATAACAATTCTCAATATTCTAACACTAACACAACAGCATCATTAAAATTCCTGGATATTGTTATTTGACTGAAAGTAAGAATGGCCTTCAGAACCTTGATGAAATTAAGGCAACTGCAGAGCTGTTATAGGAAGGCCTTGTATAAAGGGCTATAAAGCAAGATAAAAAACGAAATACAGGTATTAGCAGTTTTGCTGACACAGCAGTATTCTCAGAAATGCCATCCCTGTAGAAGTACTGAGAAAACAGCTTCAAAATCAGCACCTATTGCAATGCTTTTGAAAAAAAAAAGAATATTTAAGTGGTAAAATGCCACATTAAAATGCAGCTCTTTTTTTTTATGATTTTCGTTATTTTGTGTCACTTTCATTCTTAGTGTAATCTAACAAAATAGTCAGAACTCTATAGAATAGTATCTGCAGAGAAAGACTTGCTGTTCACACATGAAAGTAACGTTAAGATTCAATAAAATGTTGGTTATTCTACAGAGTACCTGCAGAGTCACCACTATCGTGTTTCCTTTTCGAGCTGAAATTAAAGACATTGCAAAAAGCAACTGGTAATTAGCTGTGTGGTTCTGAGCATCAATACAGAAGGAGAACCCAAAGAAGTTTTGTCTTAAAGTTCACAGATTAACATATGTTTCTACAGCCTCTCTGTTAGTTATGATATTCTATGTACATGACTTGGGGAAAAAAAAAAGGAAGATAGTTACAATAAATAAAGTTTAGATGCAGATGTGGATTCCAGCCTTATCCTTTGGGATATATACATCATATACATCATCCAGATCCCATTTGCTTTGAGAAAGGCCACCTGTAAGACAGGGCTGTCACAGAACTGCTCAAATGTTTGGGTAGTTGTGAGGGCAGTTGCAGATCCAGGCTTTTTCCCCCTTCAGACTAAACATACAGCCCAGAGAAAATCACTGCACCGATTTAGTCCTCAAGTGACACATCAGCTGCTGGGAAGATTTCTGTACAATGCTCAGAACTTGAAAAAACTGAAACTTTCTCATCACCTGTAAAGCGAGTGTTTGGCACTGTCGATCAGAGCTGATGCTGGGAGAAGGCAGAAAATACAAAAGGTTATGGATATTTATGAATGAAACTCTTTACTCATCAAGGACTGTCTTCAGCGCGCAGGTACATTACACACATACCAGAACTGACGACATTTCACTGAACTTTAACAACATTATTTCCTCTGTGCAGTCCCGCTGCTTACCTGTGCAGTTGTTTTGAATGCTTTGTGAGCGAGATAACACTAAAATTGAAAGCAACATAACAGGGTGAAATTCATATTAAAGGTTATCTGTGCTCTAATGCGGTTTCTTTTACCGGTTAATATTCCGTACTTCTTTCTCCAGAAGCCTTGCAGCAGCTGGCTATTTTGCAGATGCGTGTGCATTACCAGGCAGAGATTCCATTTGTGATAATGTCAGCATAAGCAAAACGACTCACAGAAGCTTGCACCTCTTTATTTTCTGCTGGTACTCTTTCAACAACCCTTTCCCCTAAAATTCGGCACTGCATGGGTAGCCATAAGCATCAGGCACCCAGCTGCTTTGGGGACAGGGACTTCCATGTCTTTGTGATTTAACTGAATCAACTTCAAAGTCAACAGGGCTAAATCATATAATGAGACTCTCAGGGTGGAGTAAATGTCCATGCTGGAGCTCTTCCTGCACACGTTCCTGTGTGAGTAAGTCTGGAGTTGAATATGAGCTTTAGAAACCGGATTTCCACGCAACACATGCACAGTATTTAAAATTGATTTGCTGACATCCCATCTGAGTTCCTAACGGATATGTCTCTGAATTACAACAACACCATGTAATTAGGCATAAATAAGGGCCTTTGTTCTGGAGGGGAGGAAAGTTTATCAATTCTGAACCATATGCAATTGCGTGTCTAATCTCTGCCTGCAATTATTTCAAATGCACATCCAGATGATAGCATTTCTATTCATTCCGAGATTCCCTGAGTTTGAGGCCAGAAGGGATCATTATGCCATCTGGCCTGACCTCCTGGATAGCACAGGCCATTACATTTCCCCAATTACCTCTATATTGAGCCCTGTAACATGTGTTTGACTAAAGTATAACTATTTTTGACTAAAGCTTATCTCCCAGAAAGGCATCTAGCCTTGATTCGGAGCCATCAAGAGGAGAGAATCCACTACTTGGTGAGTACTTTGTTCCAATGGCTAATCAAACTCACTATTGAAAATGTAGGTCATGTTTCCAATTTGAATTTGTCTGGCTCCAGATTCCATCCGCTGGATATCATTATACTTCTCAGAGGTAAGTTAAAAAGCCCTTTGGCACCCATTATTTTTTCCCCGTGTAAGTGTTTATTCTCTGGAGTCAAGTCCCCTCTCAAGTATTTTGTTTTGTTTTTTTTCTAATCAGCTTCACTGAACTCTGAAAACTCAGAGGGTAAAGTGTTTCCTCTGGTCCTTCTTGTCTGTGTGGTTTTAATTTAGCTGGCATCTATCTCAGCAGTGCCCAACCCCTTCTCGTGGTGCCCGTGATGCACACAGGGAGCGTGGGGCTCTCCCCAGCCCTGGAAGCACACACTGAATTGCTTTCCCGTTATGAACTTTGGTCTGTAACAATGTCTCTACTTCCCAGTACACAACTGTAGTGCGAGGCAAACCTACACTGTGCTGAAATTTCATAAAACCAGGATTCAGTATGTACCATTTGATCCCAGTGGGACCAGTTTATTGTTTAATCCAGGTTTCCTTTATGACTGGACTCACCTCATCACCCTATACTATCAATTTGTGGCGATGCGCAAACTGCTTCACCCGAAACCAACCATTGCTTGTGGCAAAATAAAAATGCACTGTGTGCACATTCCTGCTTCCAGCTTGAGTTTCCAATAGTTGGAGATTCCAATAAAAAGTCTACCTGTAACAGCACAAAGGGAAAAGACAGATATATCTTTTTCTTTTATTTTTTTTTCTTTTTTTTTAATTTGGGGGGTTAAGTGGTTTCTTACCCAGGTTTAAACTAAATGTTAGAACAAATAGTTCAGTACAGCCCTACATGTATTCTCTCATTGCACTAAGGAGAGGTTTTTCATTTCCTAAATTGTTCAGACTCTATTGAGGTGATGTTACATTAGTCTCAAGACAGAGCAATAGAAAACACACACACAACTCTTCCACTCTATTTTGCACAGAGCCCACCAGCAGTGGACTTCACTGCACGCTCTTTTTGCAAGCCAGGCTGTCAGCAAAACAGACACCATCTCAGCAAGGAAAAAAAAGAATTTATTCTGGTTATACTAATTGTTCTTTGCATGTTTTGTCTTGGTATTTTGAGCACAGACTGTTTTTCTGTCCTACATCACAGATTTCAGCAACAGGAAAAGTTACATTACATAAAAAAGTCAAAAAGCTCCGGAACTGAAGCTGCTTGTGCATACACAGTGTACATGTCGTGCTTATGTATTTAAAATACCTCTGTGCCTTAATTTTTTTTTTCTTCTGACAGATCCTGAAAAATGCTTAATGCTTTGTCTTATCTCACCGATGAGACTGCAACAGAGTTACTTTACTACAGCCCAGGAAATAAAACTTCCACTGGACTCAAGGTCAGGCTGTACCATCAGAACACACACTACACTGATAGTAAAATGAGTAGTAGTTCTAATCCTGCTCTGACTGAAATCACCAGCAGAGCTGTCCTGCTTGTAGCAAGAGCGAGAGCAGGTGAAACTTCTCTGGGTAGACAACAGGAAACGTGTGTTTTTGGAGAGCAGCAATCTTTAGGCAAGGACTACTTGATTTCTGGTTAAACCCTTCCCGCGCTGCAGGGCGCAGAACACAGATTAGCAGAACCCTGCAGATCTGGCATCTCCAAGCAGCACAGTGAAAGTCTGTGGGTGGACTAAACCCACGTCCTTTTCATTCCACTATTGATTGCAGACTAAATCAAATACAGTGAGAGAAAAGAGCAAATGAAATTGAGTTGGCCAAGATGACAACATTTACATGCCAAGAGAGGCTCTTACTCCTCATATCACTGTCACGGCTCTGTGCATTTAAGGCCATTCCCTAAGGCATATGTGGGTTTTCCAAAGGTTAGAAGCTAAGCAGATGAAGTCTGGGTGATGCAGAGACTCCACATAACTCTAGGTCACTGCTTTCAATCCATACCAGATGGGCACCCTCTGAGAGCCAGCACTCTCATGCAAATGCTTGCAGAGAACCATTTCCCCCTTGAATGGCATGATGTGGCAGCCCCATAGGTTGGGAAGCTGTGTCCCAAGCTTGGCTGAACCCTCCACATCATGGTCAGGGTGAGTCAGAAGGACAAGATGAGGAAGACTGCATATGGTAGCTTCCTACTCTATTTTAAGATAAATAAAAATGCCTCGGGTACCAAGACACAAAGTACACAGGGCTGAAAGGAAAGCCCTTGTCTTCGACTCTCTTGATGGGTTTCTTGGCCTGTGGTTTACACTCAGGTTGAGGTGGCAATGGGCAGCGGGAAGCCAGAAAAAAATTAACACACCAAGGATGTCATTCTCCCTAGTGTCAGATGGAAAGTTTTATTTGGAGATGAAACTTGCTGCTTGACTTGGCATTACATACCCATGAAAGGCTGCTAGCAGGTCCACATGAGGCAGGTCCCAAGTTCCAGTCAGGGTAAAGAGCCCGCTGCAAGGCTGCTCCCTCTGCTACCCGTGGGACTGGCTCCTAAAAACCAACTATAAAGTACTTCACACTTGAGTCATTTTTTATTTGTACGTAATCATCATGGCTCCCATGGGGATGGTGTCTAAGCACCCTGATGGTGTTTGGGGACAGCATCCTTATCCTGACCTCCTTGCCTAGGTGACATCAGGCTCCCCTCTCCCCGGGACCTCACATCTGCAGGTACCAACAGCTCTTTTTCTGAGGCAACTGTCTTCTAAAACATAACTGAGTGAAGACACTCAGTTCTAGAGGTACAAGGAAAACACGCATGAAAAAAAAAAAGAGAAAGGTAAGTTAGATATATTTTTTTTTGCCCAGTGCTTATCACAAATCCCTTTATGACAAAAATGTTAGCTGTGTCTGAAAAATTTGCACTCAGGCTTTCCAACCTGTAGTCCAAAAAAAAAAGTAAACATAGGGCCATTAAGATTTAATTGCTTTTTATATTCTCCATGGAAGCTTTTACTATGAACTATTCATAAGCACGCTCAGGGCTGTCCAAAAAACACATTAGGGCTTTGATTACAGAGGAATGTTCTCAGGAACATTTTCAAGCACCAGGTTGCAGTGACCTGCCTGCCACAGAGATCTCAGCCCTCCAGAGAGACCCCAGCCCACTGGGCAGGAGCAATGCAGTGGCAACAGGACAGTCAGGGACCACACTGGTGCCCAGTGAGGGTGCTGGACCTCTACTGCTTCGACCATAGCAGACACATCATTCTTTTGCTGCTAAATGTAGGTGTTTGACTTCAATTTCCTGCTCTCATTTGACACTAAAACAGTCAGAAATCTCCTGCCTGAATTTTTTTCCTACCTCAGAGAGCTCTTCATCAGATACGAGGGGTTTTGATCCCAACGTGGTATTTGTAGTGAGAATTTTAAAGCAAAATGCAATTCTGATTTTATTTTAACTCGTTTTTACATAACTATTTCATAAAATGCCTTTTTGTGTTGCTGAAACCCCATCTTTACTGTTCTTCCTGCAATATTAGAACATCTGTTCCAATAGGCAGCAGATTAATCCTGGCAGATTTTAGGGCATCATCACTTTTTTTCATAACTTCTCCAAGATTTCCTCTGTAAAACAAAAATTTCAGGGATGCAAACCTAACCTTTTCACTCTCTGGTAGCACAGATATGCTTTAACTGAAAAACAGCTAAGTACTGAGTGTAAAAAGGAAAAGCAAATAAGAGTACAAGAAATGAGATAATTCCAGACAGCATGTTCCATTTAACAGGGAAAAGGGTCGGTCACTGAAAAAGGAAAGAAAAGCAGCAAGATGTGCTTTTCCCCAACTGACTTTTCCCCCATGTCCAGATTACAAGCCAGTGCAAATGTTTCTCTGAGCTTCCAGGTACTTGTGGTCAGATAACTCCACGGAGTAGCACATTTTTAGCCCACTCCTTTCTTACCAGCTGTGCCCCTTTGAACCAGCCATGTCTTTGTTCTGTCAGAGTGTGTAAATGCCCCCAGTTTGACTAAGGTCAGAGTAGTAACAATATAATCATGTGAAACCCCTTCCGACTCAGTGTCTGTGACACACTCGTTTGCCTTGATCTTCAAGAAGAAAGGACCGACAATTAAAAAAGTCCCCACTTTCCCAAATGGTCGTAAGAAGGTGAAAGTAACTTTTATGGAGATAAGATGATGTGCTTTCTTTACATATGTTTAAATGTCATTCTTCACTTTTAATGGCAAAGGTATGTAGGGACAAAGTATTTATAGTACCACCATAAAAAAATATCATAACCCATTTGTTCTACACAGTTGGTGCTCTATTAATGCACTACATTCACTGCTGTCTTGATTGGGAGAACTCTAATAACATGAAATTAGATCACTAATTTTTGACCTCTTATTTCTCCATTTCCTTCAAGGGGTAAAGAGCTGTTTTACTGAAGCCTTTTTAAATTACATCCACTGAGAATTATACAGTAAAACTCATTCAGAAGATTATTTCTTTATAGAGAAAATGTGAAATTACCCAAGCCTAGAGCAGCATAGGGAACAACATAATAAGCCTTTAGTGCTGCAATCCAGATCACCTGCTAGTAGATATCACCATTTCTCCAGAAAATAGCACCCACTAGTATATAATGTGCATCCACCTTTTTACTGCCTGGAGGTAAGATTTGTTTCCTTCCCTTCAGCTCATTTTCCCTGTTAGTACAAACTCTGCTTTTCCTCCGTCTCCCTTCCCCTCGCTGAACATTACCTCCCACACCTTCACCGTGCTGTCCTCAGCTTCAAAGAAACAGAAACCTCCAGACTGCTATAAGAAATAAAGTCAGTCCTCTAGTAATAGCTCCTGGTCTGTCTGAGGTGGTGGCATTACTCTAGTTTCTCACTGTATTGAGTTTCCCTGGCACTTCCCCTGTGACAGGAACGTGTCCCCTTCCACTGGTCCATTCTGCAGCCAGGCTGAGCAGCCACAGATGCAGGAGAGGGTGAGCAGAGCCGGGGTGCCGTTGTTTTCTCTAGTCCTACCTGTTGCTCCAAGTACTTTTCTGCTCTCCGACCAAGCTCTGTCTGAACACTCCAGGCAGTTAAAGGCTGGCTCTATGGGAGAAGGATTTAACTGTGCAAGAGAACAAGTGGAACATGGATACTTCTTGTGGATTAAACCAACCAACTAAGTCAATGCTGGGCACATGTCCCTCACCTTCCTGAGCACGTTTGGTCCAATTAGACAAAACAGAGATCAAAACTGCACCCAGGTCAGTGGCTGGAGGCTGCTGTATCACCACAAGCCACAGAACGATTAAATGTAGGGTAAAACAATTCTGAGAAATATGTGCTTGTGCAATAGTTTCAGAACCCTCTATGTAAGATGCAACACATGTTGTTGCATCTGTACGTATATAGATATTGTTGTATACACATTTCTAAACAACGTGTATCTCATACTCAGGTTTTAATGATTACACAGCACTCGTTTCCAGCGCATATTTGTATGAGCCTACAGCATTTTCAGTTTGCAACAGGTACTCCAGAGTCACAAGCTCAGCCTGACTTCAGTAATGATCACCCAGTAAACAATGTCCATTTATATGAAGACCAAGAAGTTATTTATTACTGTCAAACAGCTTTATAATCCTGCTTAAATAATTCTTTAGTTTCATTTCTTCATCTTCCCCTCAAATAGTCTTTTGGCCCTTTTTTGTTCTGTGCAGGTCTTTATAAAATGAAATTAAACACAGTGCTGTAGCTCAAGTACATAAGACTCTCTGCTCTGGCTGCGGAGAGATACTCACCTACAATGTCCTCTTGATTGCCTGGGCTGGATATGCAAGAAGAAAGGACCTGAGGTTCCAGGTCAACTATCAGAAATTGAACAGTGGCCCAATTATCCAAAAATGGGAAAGGTCAACAGTGCCACCCTAAACATGTGGGTTTTTTCTTAAAGCATTAGTTCAGGGCATAATTTGCTGACTATCATGGCCATAATGTTATTTAAATTGAGTTCCTTCTGAATTTAATTTACTGCCAAAGTTTATTGAGCTTATTTTAACACCATAGTGGGAGATTAAAAATTAAACTATCATTTTAACTCTTTTTATAAAGGTTACATTAGTACATTTCATTTCTTTATTGCTTTACTGAATGTCAAGGTGCAGAGCACTCAGCGAAGCCTGACAGTGACTAAGAGATATAAAGGTCACGTCGGGTACATTTGCTTCAAAAGTTCAACCTTTGTTTTAGATAGAAAATGATTCACAAATTACTGCCTACCACAAAACCTAATAAAAGAAGAGGTCATCCACACCCAGAGCAGTAGAGACACTGCAGGAAATTCCGACCTGGGGAAAACCTCCAGTCCTCAGGGCTGTCTTTCTATTCTAATTTCAGTGGTATTTTAAATGCAGACACAGAGCTCCCCTCTGCCTCCGTGGAGCAAGGCGCTCACACAGCCACGGCGCTCTGCTGCCGCTGGCTCAGCACCTTCAAGTTGCAGCTGGAGCGTGAGGAGTTTGTCACAGCTCCCTTTGATCTCCAGAGCCCTGGCGTCCTTCTGAGGGCCAGAGCAATAATAAATATTAATACACAAATTAACTATTAGCCATAATAAAATATGGGAGGGATTATAACATAATAGTTGGAAACAGTAATAAATTTGCATTGAAGAATGTGTCTGCCCTAGTCTTGCTCCGAGCACCCCCACGCATCTTTTCTTTGTCTTTAGTGTATCTTAAGACAATCATTTAAAAGTGAATTTAAAATATACTTCGTCAGTTAAAAATATTTTTTTGTCCACTTCAAAAGAGAAAATTTGTCATAGCCGAGTTTAAATTGAATTAAGAAATGAAGTATTTGGTTAACAATACACTTGGCTTTTATTAAAGATGAGTATTTCACGGTTATTGCAGTTTTATTCTCCTCAGGGTTTATTTTTATCTCTGAAGTCATTGGTACTCGGGGATGTTTTAAAATTCAGGATGTGAGTAGAAGTAGGGCAGGGGGGCTCATTTCTGACAGGACAGGGACAGAGGTGTAATGGGGTGAATGCACAGCCAGCTCAGGTTCCTCCACACCAGTGGCAACACTGGGACTGCTGGGTTTCACTTACGAGGTTCTCTATGAGCTGTGCAAGCCAAGCAGCTCACCATTGCATCAAGAGGTACCCTGGGGTCAGACATGGGGCTTTAGCCGAAGGAAGGAGTCACGTGCAATAGCTGTAGAAACAAGTCTTCTGCAGAGAGAAATATCATAGAATCATAGAANACATGCAGTCATAGTCAATGTAGGCAGGGGAACACCATCCTTCTCCTCTCCACCATTTCTCCTCTCCTTCCTCATTGAGTCCTGCATCTTTGAGCTCCCTACCCCACTGTGGGTGGCTGAGGCATCAGGGCTGTCCTGCAGCTCTGACCACTTTGCACCTACCTGCACAAGGCACAAGGATGGCAGCACACAGGCAGCTCTCTCCTGCAAGCCCTGAGAGCAGAGGGGCCACTGCTGCCAGGCAGTTGACATTTGCATGGGGCAGCAAGAGGTACCCAGGGCAACACCACATGCCTGCAGCAACTTGAGCCACAGGAGCAATAACCTGTAAACAAGAGTCCTGCCTCATGCCACCTATGTGAGCTTCACAAGACCTAGCTTTAAAAAAATCAAAAGGCTTTAGTGGTAGTGTTCATGCCGTGGAGATGCACAGGAGTGCACACACTGGAGTTCCGGGTAGGGTGAGCTTTCCACTGGCTTCTCCCATTGTACCATCACCATGGGTGTAACGGAGAGCAGAAACCAGAAACCAAGGGAATTCTGACCAACTGGCTGAGAAGTCCATTCAGCAAGACATAAAACCCCACCTGAGCAGAGGGCCAGGTGATATTTCAGCTGTGCCCTGTGACTGCCTGTCCATTCCCCACCGCATGCTCTGAGTGGTCCCCAGGAAACAGCTCCCACACCTTGCCTTTTACATGGTGTGGTTTCCGTTACTTTATTTTTAATTCTGTTATGAGGTTTGACACAAGTGCAAGGATGATCAACTGCAAAAACAAAGTGTTGCACGTCCACACAACAGGGGGTGCAGAGCTTAGACCCTGTGAAACCAGGTGCCACAAACGTTTAGCGCCTTCTGCAGAAGGCAGCACAGGAATGCACCAAGCCTTGCTTTCAGCTAAACCAAACCCAGGTTGCTCCTGTCGTGTGAAACAGGCCTTTTCTCCGGTGGGAAGGGAGTATATTGTTATATATTTCTTTTTGCCTGTTTTCTTTCTTTATCTGGCTTATCTTCCTAATTTTCCTACCTGGTCTTATAGGTAAGCTTCCTAGGGCCCCAGACATCTCTGTGCCTTACTGGAGACAATGGCCTGATACTCTGGAATGTGCTTAAGCTTGAGAAGTTTATTCTCAGTTTGACACCCTAAGTAAATCAAGATAATTTTTAGATCAAGATGTCTTTGGTTTTGAATTTCAAACATATAAAACTCCCCTTAGTGAAACACACAGGCCTTGTAAAAAAGCACAAGCCAAAAAGCTAAAATTCAGTTGATGCTTTTTGTCCTGTACCAGTTGTTCTTCATTACAACAATGCAAAACACTGGAAATAAAAATGAAGAAGAAAAACTAGAGTCTGGTTCGCAAGGGAGGATATAACCTGATACCAGCCACTGGTACACTTCCCCATGCTGCTTAATGAATCAATGTTGGCAGGAAAAAAGATTGCTGGAGCCCGAGGCATTTCATAACGGCATGTAACATAACTTACATTTCCCTTTAAGTGTCACTCTAAAGAGCTGGTACCTACAATTTCTAGTTGGAATGTGATGAGAGCAGAGGGTGATGCTGTCGAGATGAGGAATTTTGGCAGCCCAGTGTGAAGCTGCACAGAGGCAGCCCGTTCATGAGGTGGCCAGGCAGCTGCCTGGACACAGTGCTGGGGGCAGGACAGGAGTCCCAGGGCCATCCTGAGTCCTTCTCACTCTGGGCACCGCCAGAGAATCTCCACCAGCACGAGCTGAGGAGAGATGTGAGATGGGTTTAGAAATGAACAACTGAGCTGCTTGCCCAACACATAACTGAAAGCGTGCAGTAGTCAGCTGCCCCCAGCAGAGCCTGCACAGCCTGGATACAAACAGAGAAGGAACAATAACAAAATGCAGTGCGTGGAAATACCTCCTGCTTAACAGAGATTCTGCACATGCTCCAAGGCACAACTAATAGTATCCACCTGAAAAACATCTTAATATTTGGCCATCTTCCTGATGTATCACAACTCATATTCCTCCCACCCTGGGACTTCTGACTTCTCTTTGGCCTCCACTTGGCAGCTGCCCTGGAACAAATGCAGGACCCTGTGTGTGCCGTGATCACCTCTGAAGTGCCACAGTTCCTTCCTCCTGTCCACCCGGGTGTGCTCTCAAAGCATCTGCATTGGTATGTGCAGCCTGTAATCAGCAGTGAAATAGTTTAGGATTCATTTCAGTGAAGGATGTAAGGCTTGAATTCTATTATATTGTCTGGTAATTAATACTAAGAGAGATCCCACACAGTGTAACAATAGCTATAAAATCACTTCACCTACATAGGATGCAGCAAGAATAAATGACACAGTAACTATCATTATTATTATTTTCACTTTTTTTTTTCACTTCTGCTAACTCTTGTAACAATCTTAATGAACTTCCTTTCAAATGGCTTCTCGACAGAAAGCAGAACTAAATCTCTAAACATGACATCATGTCATTTCAGAATGAATCAAGGTCAGCCTGTTCAACCTTTTGAGCACAAACCTCCTAACTGCTCCCCACTGGCCAGGGAGATGCTGCCTGCGCTGCTCAGTCCACCAGATGCCACGGCTGTGCAAAGAGGGAAAAATAAACAGGAGCAAAAGGGAGGGTGCAGGGCACTGCCAGAAATCCCAAGTGATCTGGCATGGTAGGAGGATCAGGTATAGAGACGAATTTCTTACGAGCTGCAGTGAGAGAATCTTAGTAATATTGCGATGGCAAAGGAGCATTGCCCTGCCACAAATCTCCTGCACTCCTTCAAATACCAGCTCCACCATGACAATAACCGCAGCCCTGGTTTGTGTCCTGTGACTGTGAGCCAGTTGATACAATTAATAACGCATCCCTGCCCAATCAACACAACGATCCGTCCTTGCCCCCAGGTACTAATCATGTGTCAAGACAATTAATTGCAGCGCTCTACTATGTGAGGAAGGTTGCCCTTAATATAAAATGTGGCAATTTTTCTGAAGGGCCCAAGGCAACCATCATCTGAATATCCTCCCTCACAGTAACACTACCCTCTCTCTAAATGAGAGAGGAGAACTTAGTCAACATGAGACCTAAAACCAAACCTGCCTCTGGGTTCAAGCCCATGAGATCTGGAGCACCCTGCCACCTCCCACTGAGCAGACTCATGCTCTTCAGCAAAGGTTACAATTTTCCACTCAGATTGGATCAAAAGTCTCCGGATGGCTAAATTTAAAAGCTGAAAACCGCAAAGGATTTTTAAGATTTTTTTTTTTTTAATCCCATTGCCTTTGCTAGTTCACAAGAAACATTTTTCTCATAGAAGCTTGGTCCTGCACAAGGGAAGGCTTGCCATTGATTTTCACAGAAATATGATCAGATCTTCCATTAGTCACCATCTCACTGGGCATGTCATTGGGTACAGATGAGGGGAGCTAGTTGGGAGCCTGAGGATACAGACTTTGGGTATAAAAATGAGTCAATATGTCAAGGTGCTCTTTGTTTCACTTTGTCTTCTCTTTCACTTCTGTCTCAAAGTGAGAGGGGAAAGATCTGACCAGGTCCACCTGAGGAGGACAGAGCCACCTTCAGCAACCCCCTCCCCATCTTGACCTCCCACCATCTGCTTCCAGTGCTGCACCACCATGGCCAGGGCACACGACTTCTCAGGTGAGGGGACCAACTCATGTCGTCACAATTAGGCAAGGAGCACCCACAACCCCTTTTCCCCATCTGCAACCAAGGCTACCTGGTTGTTGGCAGGGTGAGAAACAGCCCTGTCAGCAAGAACCATGGCAGGGGGCTTGGTGACTGGGGAGTCACTATCTCACCACTGCCTCACCTTGTATTTTCATTTTTCTCTTTGACTCGGGACTCCCAGTCCTCGTTGTCACCAATAATAAGAGGTACTGGGCACATTTTACAAATGCGTGTGCTTAATTATCTTGATATCAGAGAGGAACTCTTTAGATAAGAAGGGTTGTTATCTCCACTTCACAGAGGCAACGTGAACCCTCCAGGGAGAAGACTCTGGCAGCAGCCTGCAGACATCCCATTGTGCAAAACCAAGGGGACAAAAGCCCTTCCAGTGCTGCAAGGGGTGGATTTAACCTCACACACTGCTCCGGGACCTGGTGAGTCCCATCAAGCCCTTCCACTACTGTAGACTGAAGATAACCTTTCCCCACTTTGTCATACGTCTCCTTGGCTCATTCTCACCAGCAAAGGACACAATCAGCCTTCCTGGCTCCTCAGGCACGTGCTATTTGGAGTCAGACCCTGCCTGGAAAGCGTTGCTCTCCTCCCCGCCCCACGGTGAAAGGCCACCCATCCTCTAGCCATTGGCTTCTTTCACGTACCACAAATTGCACTCAGAACGGGACAGCTCGGGCAGAATTCCCCTGAGAGCCTGAAATGACATTTTTCAGGATCTGACAATAAAACACCACTTGTGCTCTGCCTTTCATCTGTTCACCCTTTCAGTTAAGCTTTCACCCGGTGCATTAAAGAAATGAGTCATCTTCACCATCTCTCATGCACTCACATTCTCAGCACCTTGCCATAATCTGCAGTTTTTCACTATCACCTGAAATATATGTCCCTTAATCTCCAATACTACTTTATGGGGAAAAAAACACTAAAAATAAATCACAGTTATAATGAGAAGCTTCCAAAGACTCTAATCCTAAAATGCACTCCTATAATAACACAGAGGAATCTCCACGCTCAGTATTAAAAGGATAATTTTTCAGTGCATCCCCAGTTTCACAGATACACACAGCTCTTCATTTTCGCCGGCAAATGACTCCATAGATTAACAGAGAGACAAAACTCAATCAAGCATGTCTGTCATTGTGATTATGGCCTGGCAGTAAAGCAATTTCACGGAATGGGAGAGGACCATGATATACCTATCACAGCTTAAAAGCCTTCCTCATTGTGCCAGATTTACATAACTTTATTCAGCGCTGTAGATTAAAGGTTCCAAAAAAATCATATTTGCCCAGAGGGATGGGAAATGAGCAAAGTGTTGGCACTGGAGGTAGTTCATCATTTGAATTGGGTTCTGCACCTGCAGAATTCCCCTCTTGCTCTTTGTGATACCCTACGGTTTGCACAGAGCCGATGACTGCAAGGGACTCTTTGTGTATCTGTATCTTCTATCACATAAAAAAATAAAACTAAGTTGGAAAGGTTAAATAGCTCAGTCTGACTCAGGCTCTGGAATTCAGTAGGCAAAATGTAGCCTGTAACTCTTTAAGGAAAATACACTGAGATCCATGCTCTTCACTCTGCCTGAAGATCACCCAGAGTGACTTTATAATGCCTTCAGAAATCCCCCCCAATGGCAGTTTTAAAGCCATATCCATCATTGCAGGTTACCACATCCAACCATTTCCAACTTCTGTCACGCCCTCAAATCCTAAATTTGTTTTTTTCAAGCATTTTCTGACAGTTTAAGCTAGCAACTCTGACTTTTTCAATAAAAAAATTGAATTCTTATTCTTATGAAAACTCTAAATGATGTGAGAGCTGACATCTGGCTCTGGCAGAAAAGTTTATGCGTATTTTGCTAAGAAGTCAGCAGGTGTGCAAAAGCTCCTGCAAGTCCTGCAGAGCCAATGCAGCTGCAGGAAGCAAAGCTCTCCTTCAGCCACGAGAACCTGCTCCAGTTCCTTGCTGCAGAGCTGCTGGGTGCGGCTGCTCTGGCTCAGGCAGATGGGTGATGCTGTGCTCCCAAAAGAAAAAGAAAACTGGGGCACAGGCCCCAGCAGGAGTCTCTCAGCATTGGCAAACTGAATAGTTTCCTTCAAAAATCACCAGTTTGGTCAACTCAAATGTAACTGAAGGCAATGCAGAGACTTTCAAGAAGATGACCACATTCTGTAAGGAATTTTCAGAGAGAAAGCCACAACAATTCACAAGCTGAAAACCACAAAGCATCTTTAAGATTTATTTTTTGGGTGCAGCTTGATCCCGTGAAGGCAGGGAATTAAAACAGGGCCAGAGCTGCCCCACCAGTGTAGCTGCTCAGAGATGTTGAGTTTTGTTCCTTATTAAGAAAACTCATTTTTGCCCTCTTCCATACAAGATGGAAATCTGATGCCATTTCATTTTGCCTTTTTCCAGGATCTTGATTCTGTAAGGCTAAAGCTGAGCTCCCCCGAACGGCTCTGATGCTGAAACATGTACATAAGCACTCTGCTGAATCAGGCCCTCTCAAAGTATGAGGAGGAAGATACTCAAGGTTTCTAATCCAGCAGCACAGCGGGGACCCTGCTTGTCTCCGTGTGATTGTGTAATTGCTTTTCAAAGAGAGAATCGAGTTTCGCTATCCACGCAGCACTGATAAACCTCAGAAGTCACTTTGGTCTCCTAGCCTAACTTTCAAGATTATTTGTTATGGATAAAAGGAAAGACATTTCTATTTCCATAGCTGACAAGCCTTGCTTCAGGGCATGCATTTATTTTCCATGCTGTTGATCTCTTCCTCCCTGTATCAGGCTAATTCATCAGATTAATAAAGGACGATTTAGCTTCCTGCAGGGTGTTATTGATCTCTTGGGGAATGCAGCAGTTGTTTGCTGTACTACCTTTCCCCTGGGAGAAGGGGATGATTTTTAAATATTTCTAACGCTTGAAGGCTGCAGCTGGCCCTCACCAAGCAACTACGGGGGCGCAAAAGGCAGCAGCAAAGGGAAAAAGCAAAATGTGTTGCCTCAGTCTCTCAGCTTTCCCCTGCTTCTGTGCTCATCACTGTGTCCAGAGCACACAAAGCCACAGGGAGGAAGCTGGAGCCAACAACTCGCTCCAGTGTGGGGCTTTAGGGGCACAAAGCTCCTCTGGGCTGAGCTGTTGCACACTAAATCCACCAGTACCCGGGATTATTTGAAACTCTCAGCATAGTTCGTAGACAATAGAGTCAGGAAGGACCCTTGTAACCAGCTCCTGTAACACACTCCAGCCAGGTCGCTCCGTGTCTGAGCCCTCGGCTGATGACTTGCCCCACGGTGCTTGGCAGCCTCTGCTCCACACCTTCAGCTGGCTGTGACAAGAACTTCTTCTACCTCTGACAGCATTCACCAAAGCTGTGTTTTCACCTCTGGAAGGCACTGTGTTTTGGCCCCTGTCACAGTCGGGCATGGCCCAGAACATCGGCTGTGCCGAGCACCTCTCACACTGCTCAGGCAGCCCCATGGTGATCTGGTCATGACAGCAGCTGCACAGCTCCATCCCTCTCTGCCAGGCAGAAACCACATTGCATGATGCTCTCCCACCTCCTCTCGGGACCTTCCACTGCAGCAGTGGTTTTCTTGAGACCAGAAGTAGACACACTTCAGAAATATTCATGTGTCATCCAGCACAGAGACAACAGCATCTCTTTCCCACTGCAGCAATTACCCTTTATATCCCACCAAAGCTATCCCTCTACCTTTAGGCAACAGTGCTGGACAAGGAGCTTTAATTCACCACAAACTCTCAGTCATTCCCTGGCTCCCTGCTTGTGTGGGCAGAAATCCCTGCCCTGCAAACACAGCTGGCTCCTGGCTTCCAGGATGCAGGGCTTGATGTTTGACCTTATTAAAAAACAAACACTGTTTATATGTGCCAAGCTACAAAGCCCAGTGCTCAGCCCCGGTGACTTACTACCTCATTCTTCACCTTTCTTCTGGCTTAATGTCATCTATGAATGTTCCATTTTCCCTCCAAAACCACAGACAAACATGTTAAATTGTGAAAGAGCAAGACCTGAGCCCCACCAGAGCTGGGCTGATCCAAACCCACTTGCTCCCATCTGCAGCTGTGTTGTGAGGCTTGTAAATCCACTGGCTTGAAGTCTACTCACTATATACTATATTAATTTTATATACTTCTAATTCCTTAATCAATAGCTTTGAAGAATCAAATATCTCTGCAACTTACAACAACATAATTACCTTTAGCAGTCTAATTTGCAATCTCATTTAAGACATCTCGAGTGCTTTTCTGTAACCCTACAGTGATGGAATAACTCTCCACCCTTCATTAGTCATACCCTTGCACGTGCTGTTAGATGTTTGTCCAGGACTGGTGTCAAGCTGGGCTGTCCCCAGCTGATTTTCAAATCCTGGCACAGCAGCAGCTTCCTTTCACTGCCACCCAACCGTGACAACCCGAGCGCCACTGAAAATCGGTACAACCAGTTCAGAGAGCTGCAGGGCCAGCACCAGGGACCAGTCTCACCAGGCCGGCAATGCAGTGGTGTCCCACGCTGTGCTGTGCATGAGGGTCACCCTGGGACTCTCTGTCCCGTGGTCTGACTGCAGCTGAAAGTTGTTTTCCCCAAATGTGACAGATGTATTAAATATTTCTGCATGTATTGAGTGCCTTTTCTGCATTAGCAGTGGTCTTTCTGTAGTTCAGCTGGTGCCTGACCAAATAAATGCCTTTTCTTCTCAAAATATTCTGAAAATTACTGAGCTCTGCTTGTATCATTTTCCTTCTCATAGGAAAGGAAAATCCATTTCCTCGAACACAGAAGAGCTTTGGAGCCAGAATTAGTCAAGGGAATGTTTCAAGAAAAGGGGCTGGGGACCGGTTTCTCCCAGCGTGGGGGGCTCGCCAGCAATCCCTGCAGCTAAACCAGATGATTAAAGACTCACCCACTCCATGAAGCTGCCTGTGTCTGACCACTGCCTGCAGCCCCAGTTCAGGCACTTTTCTCATCATTATCTCTTAACCCCACAGTTTCCAGTCCCACTTAATAAGACTGTTTATTTATCTGGCTTTTGGCATGACCAATAGAACAAAGCTATGCTAAATTTCAGTCCATAAATCCCAGTAAGTAGATTGGATAGGCTTAGATTAGAAAGGCAAATACCTGCAGAGACCTTGTTTTGTAAAAAAAAAAAAAAACAACCAACCTTTAAGGGTCTTAAAACTGATTTTCTGACAGGGTAGGCCTTGATGTCATCCTTCTCTAAGTGGGTTATGATTGTTCTCACAAATGCAAAATGATATGCAAATACATCCATCACACCCTGCTGCTTCCAGTTTTACCTGCCTTTTTCCTAGTCTTTTTCCCTTTTTTCCCCTTTCCCCATGGTCTCCCAAAAGCATTTGTCCCGTGTACAAGGCCAGGGAGAAAGAGAGTGGAAAAGAAGAATATCCTGCACTGTACCTCTTCTGACAGATACAAGCTTCCTGGTGGTTCATGTCCATGTCATGAGCTGTAGGGTTTCATTGCTGCCCTTGAAAATTAGATCAAATCCATTTCCAGTATATGTTCTTCCTTGACAAATGGTCACTGGGTTTGGGAAATACAGAGAGGTTATAGTCAGCCAATGTCCCTCCTACAGTGACATGTTTGCTGTCCCACACGAAGCTGACAAATCTGTAGCTATCAAGGCAGCAAAGGAGCCTTGCACGGGGCTGGGACTCCTGTGCAAGGCTGCTCTCCCCACTCGCGGGGTTGCCACCCGTGATGGGTGTATGCCAGGGGGGTCTGGGTCTGGGCTGTGCCTCGTCCGCTGGCTGGTGCTCAGGCTGCCTCTGGGCACCGCGTGAGCGACTCTGTGGGAAGCGGCTGCTGCTCCCAATTAAGTAGCACGGATCCATTGCCGCTCATCAGTCTGACGGCAGCGAGCCCTTCTCCTGCCTCGGGTGCTGGAATTAATGCCACGGCAAGACAACATAAATTGCAGCTCGAAAATGGCAGCTCAGGTGTTCACTTACTGCCATTAAAAGGCTTTAAATTGGTTTAGAATTGAAAAGGATAAAAAAAAAGTCTGCCATAAAAGACCCACCTATGGCTGTAAATGGCTGAATGTAAATGACAGAGTGAAGCTGGATTCCACACAAGTTGCTTTAGGACTTTGAAATGCTCACCTGCAAGGCTGGCCCTTAGCAGGGGACACAGCAGCTGGCTCTGCTTCGCAGACAAGTTTTAAAGCAGTGTCAAATTAAGAAGCGTGGCTTTGAAATGCTGGATGTCTCCTGAACAACTTAAAGCCTGGTTTTGTAATGTAGGATCAAAGTATTTGAAGCCTTAAGACAGGGTCAAACTGCAGAAATTTTGGTTGGTCTCCACCCAGCAGGATCTAAGAGCTGTGCTGTTAGTAATTATAAATACATGAGTAACCTGTTACATGACAGCAAAGTGAATATACTACATCCAGATATTTATTTATATATATATATATCAGGTCTGTGAGCTACAATAACATTAAATAAAGGAGTGATCAACTCTTCTAAAGTTCCTAAGGTTCAGACTACACTGAGAATATCTCCGTTTCAAAACTAAAAATAGCCATTGGGTAAAAATCTATAAATAATTTTGACATAAAAGTCAGAAATCAGACTGTCATTCTTCCAGGGCAGCCTGAGCCCATCAGCACTGTCATCCCATCTCGACTCAGAGAACCTCCTCCTGCTGCTGCCTGTGGAGGCTTAGCTGGGATCAGGACAAGCGCTGATACCCAGGGGAAGCCAGAACCCAACGGAGAGGAACAGCCCCAAAAACAAGAGACGTGAAATCCAATTATCTTGGGCAGAAACCTACTCTGAGTGCCTCATACCTCTTACAAGCACTGGCTCACTGTGCAAGGGGGTGATGGACCAGACTCATCTACTACTAACGTTTAGAGGTTATATGCTGAAAAAATTATGGTCAGTTATTAACATTTTAATTAATAAAATTTACCCAGTTATAAATTAAATATGTTATTCCTTTATATCAAGGAATTATTCTTTTTATCACAGGTGATATCCTAAAAAAACCCTAACACTTAGAAATAAAATCAAAATACGCGGCAGTAAACCAGCAATTAACTCCCATCTTCCAAATAACTATTTAAATCAGCATTGGAGGTCCCAGAGACAGCTCTTTACAGTGCAAACAAGCAACTACCTTTTTATGACATTACTTCCCTTTTTCTGCAGAAAGAACAAGTTTTTAAAAACAATTATAAAACACCTCAAAAACCCCACAACATTACGCAACGTTTTAAAGTAACAACAACCACATGACAAGGTTCTGCTCAAACAACATTCAAGTAAATACCTGTTCTGAGCAAGGGTAACACTAACAGAGGAGTTATTTAAAATAATTTGAGAGCCTCTGGCACTCAAGCTTCCTTACACTGAGTGTGACCAGTAGAAGGGCACTATCAAGTCCTTGCCCCAAAGTCAGGGTTGTTCAGAACCCTGATGGACACATCTTGCCCAGGAAACCTGGAGCTCCCTCATATTTCCTCACCATCAGAACCCCATGGCAGAGGGTGACTGCAGGTGGTTTAGACACCCCATCCTATCTCTGTAACCTACTGTCACCTCTCAGCAGAGCATAAGGGAAGTTAACAGTATTTATAGGCTGGTTTGTATTTTCAATTCTACCTTTTAATTTGGAGGACAAGATACTGCTGATGCTTTTTTTTTCTTTTTTTCATCTCTCTCTCTCAAAGTAGAGCTGTATCCTTCACTATATTTTTACCCATTCTGTCTGAGAGATCAACATATTTTTGACTACTTTGCACTTTGTGAACTCTTAAACATCTTCCAGGTGAAGAATGGACCAGCTTGCAGGGAACACTACCCAAAGGACCATTGATTTGCTCTCCTACCTACCTTTCATGGAAGGCTGGGAGGAGAAGGCAGCACAGGGAACTTGTATCAGGAGGATGATGAAGTATGGAACAAGATGCTGAAGCCGCCAACTCTTTCTGCTGCCACAGAGAAACAGGAGCAGGGTCTCCCAGTCCCTGAGCATGTTGGGTCAGTGCTGGGGACCCTCTCACGTGGTGGCTGTGCTGCCAGTTTTGCCCACTCCAGGCTGGCCTGGGACACCCCTTCTTCCTCAGTGAGGGTTTTGCATACACCTAATCTTCAGGAGGATGGGATTCCTGGCAGAGGCCTTGGGGAGCACCGCAGGAAGAACTGCATTTTAATACTGGAACAGTGAGCAAAAGAGAATGACCAGGAATACCCATAAGACATCAAGGGAAAGAAACAACAACAGTATAGTTCCAGTCCAGCACCTGTTAGCTGGACGCTGGTGGAACAGGAGCTGAACAACTCTCATATAAAATTTTCTTCTGAAACATTAGCTGCAGACAAAGATCTTTCTCTGTATGAATTATGAAGTATTGTTTCATGTTTAATTGCATTGATTTGCATTGAAAGCTTTAAACATCAGCCTAATAATTATCATAAACCAATTTGTCATCCAGAATACAATAAACCATTATCTATGCCAGTGCCTACAAGTCGCTGATTCTCCTGCCTCAGACAAACAGGAAGAAAATGAAAAGAAACACTGAAATTCCAGAGAGTGCGTCCAGGTTGCTGCATTTAGGGGAAAAAAATTGTGAGAAGGATTGCTAGTAAAAAAGATGGTAGAAAAAAACTCCAGAGCCAGAAATGGCACTGATTTAGAGAAATGTCCAATCATTTGGAGAGGGTCAGGGACTGGCCAAGAGAGAACCAAACTGCCCTGGCTGGAGCTGCAGGTCACCCTGCTGCCCTCGCATCTGCCACAGGGCTCTCCTGCAAGACAAGACAAGGAGAGTTGTATCCCAGATCCTCCTCTCCAGGGCCAAGGGTGTGGTGTGGTGGCAGTTTGGGTAGTTACTGGTGACAGTTTGGGTAGTTACTGGTGGCAGTTTGTGTAGTTACTGGTGGTAGTTTGTGTAGTTACTGTCAGCATCAAGCCCAGACACCTTTCTGCCTCATCACTCCCCCTTCCCTCATGACCCAACCAAGACAACGTTTCTGCTTACAGAGAGAACATCAGCAAATATTTTTAATAAGGAAACTTCACACTCCTCTGATCCCTGCTCTTGGAAGAAGTCTCATACTTAAAACTAGCCCCAAAAAAACCTGGCTGGCAGCATAGAAAATTTTGGACAAAGCAATTACAGCCTCAGCAAGCTACGACACACCACGAGAAGGAGACAGCAACGCCAGGCACATTATAGGGTGAGCTGGTTATGGAACAGTGCTACTGAACAGGGGTCCCACCCCGCCTGGCTTTGGAGAGGAGGTGAAATCAGTGTGTGCTCTAAGCCCCCACAGGTCCCACAACAGCGAGATGGATGAAGCAAAGGAGAGCTGTAACAGGAGCTGAATATTTTAAACTCCTCTGGCAGCCCCGTGCTGCAGTGCATTTTATCTGTGTGAGATCTTGCAGCAGTCGAGCACTTTACAGCCCCGGTCCCGGGGAGCTGACATCACGCAGTGCTTTGCTTGAGGCATCGCTCCAAATTTTACTACCACTGAAAAACTTCCCCTCCACCCCGTAACCACTTTCAGTGTAGTGGTCTTTATTTTGCAGAGTGAGCTTGAAACGTGCACGGCGGTTTCTAGGGGTAGGATGAAAGCTTGATGTTACTCATGGGGGTGTTCTCAGGGGGTGTTTCCAGGGCTGTCCTCCCCACCAGGAAAAGACACGTCACAGGCTGCCAGCTGGAGGGGCACCCACACCCCAGGAGCTGCCCGCTTCACCCTCCTGAGGCACGGGGCTGCTCGGCCAGGAGATGGAGAACGTGCCCAGGGCGACAGCCCCTGCCCTGAGCATGGCCACCAGCACCCCATGCTGCAGGTCTGAGCTTTCAGGCGTCGGTTCTTTGCCAGCTGGGGAGCCCTTTGCCCCACACAAATCCAGTGATGCTCTGGGACTTTGCTGGGCTTCTCTCAGGCCACACAGCCCAGCCCCAGCAACGCGAGCAGGGTGAAAGTGGCGGTTCAGGAACATCTTCCCTGAGCCTGGGGCCTCCTGCCTTCACCAGCACGTTCCGTTCAGCCTCCAGCCCTTCATATAAACCATCATCAAATAATTTACAGTGGGTGTCAGCTGCAAGCCACAGCCAAAGAGAAGGTTTATTTAAGATAGCGTGTGGATTGTTATACAAGATCCTGATGGATTATTCCTATCTGAGAATTTACAGATACTGCAGGAGCGTGGCCAACAATTTGGATTAGTTTAGATTAAATTCAGCACTTGGTTGTTTTTTTTCCCTTAGGAAATCTCAACTCTGGGTCTACAGATATTATTTTTTTTTAAGAAAAGATATAGACAAAAACAACTTTTACACTTTCCAGCAGCCACCTAAAGTGGTTTTTCCATCAATCACCTTTGATATATGGAGGCAGAAGTGTGAGTTACTTCATTAAGAGCACTCACACATAACTGGGTACATTTACATATTAATCAGACAGCTGAGCTGCTAATCTTTCTATCCTCTGTGCATCTGTAACCATTAGTCAGAGCTGGAGTGCTGCTAAAGACTCCAGGTACCACTGAGCACTCTAAAATCCAGACGAGTGCAGGTGACAGGGAATGATTCGCATTTGCAGTGCCCCTGTAGAGCCGAGCACCAGTGGTGATAGAAATAGGTCCATTTGACACCAGGAGCTTTAAAGGAGACTGAAGGAGCCCTGAGTGAGGCAAGGCTATCCCACTGCCTACAGACTTTAGTGATTCCCAAGGAAAAGGCTGGTTCCTGCTCAGCCTTCTGCAGGCTCTTTGCTGGAGTCTGAGTAGCCCAGGGCACCTGGCAGGATGCACCCTGGGCAGCTGGTTCCCCTGGGTTCTGCACCCACCCCTGCGGACTAAAACAAGAAGTACAAACGCGTAACAATTGCCTTCGCCGAGGAAGCGATCTGTGGTATCAGTTCCTCTCTGCAGAACTGTCACAGTTTATGTTTCCTGGGCTTTAATTAAAAGGAAAATAAGGTGGGTGGCTGCAGTGACAACACGGGCTCTGCAGAGCGCTCTGACAGTCCTTGCTTTGGGGCTTCACATTTTCGTTTGCCACTTTCATACGGATGGAAGGGTAGCCAGCCCCCGAGGTGTTGTTGCCCTAAGACATCTCTTGGGCTTTCTGCAGCCCAGTGCTCGATACAGCATCAGGCTGGCTCGGTTGCCCGTACCAGGTACAGTAACCCAGCTCTGTCAGCTACACTTTTCCACCTCAGCACCTCTCCCTCAGACAGAACTGACCCTCAGACCACCAAAAGCAAGCTCTGCACTGCTCTCTTCGTGCCCGCACAGGCAGGAGTCAAGGTGTGTGAGGATGCTTTGGAGGCCATGAGCCTCTAACACAGATTCTGCCATTATTCTGAGCCCACAGCTAAGAGATTTTGCTGCTGATTTGAGTTCTTAGAGAACAGCCCATATGCCCCGCTGGTGCCATCACAGACCTTTACACCCTGTCACAGCAGTGGGAGATGTTAAACACTCCTACTCCTCAGCCCATGAGCACAGGTGAATCTGGGGAAAGGGCAGCAATCCACAGGCCTGCCCCAGAGAGGCTGCATGCAGCAGCCATGCTTTAGAGCCCATAGATCTCTCCTCCATCTTCCACTGCTCTTTATAATGTTTCATTGATTTGTTTTGTCAAACTATGTTATTGATTGGAAGTATTCCCAACCTCTACAGCCTGGACATAAATATTAAAGAGGAGATGAGGGAACACCAGCTTCACAGTGGAGCCCTTGGCTCAGCCTTGGGGCCAGCTGCTAACTCAGCCCTGGCCCAGCAGCCTTGAATGACCCAGGCCAAAAGGTAGGAGAAAGGAGGTGGGACCCGCTAACACCCATGGCACAAGCACAGCAGCCCTGTTCAAGTCAGCTAAAATGAAATCTTGGCCACAACTAATGCTGGAGCACAGGCATGTGAGGGAGAAGGGGCCACTGCCACTGTGGTGGAGGATCTGGGTGGTTCCTGGTGAGTGGCAGACAAAAAAGTATCCAGCTGATAAACCCAACCTGCTCATCCCCTGGAAAGGCCAAGGGGAGCTGCTCAAGGATGCTGCACATGGTGCTCACAGTGTGGCTGTGACACACTCATCCCCAGGCTCCCACACACATCTGCTGCCCACTTACAGCACGCTCCTGTGCACAGGAGTAGGAGAGAAGGCAAAGAGCAGCCAGAGCTGACACCACATGTTCCTACCCAGGACACTGCTTGTGCACCACAGAGCCAAATTCTTGAGCAGATTTGAGGAACAAGGAGGAGCCTTACGAAGCATCAGAAGTGAGCACAGCTCTGCCCTTGGGCATTCCAGTGCCTGCTCAGCCACTGTCTGGGAATGGTCTCACTCAGAGCTGTACAGAGATGAAGACAGACAGAGATTTCAGGGGAGGGGCACTCACAGGCAGGGTAGAGAGAAGGAAGCTGTGAGATGGTGCAATGGGTCAGGCTGGCGTGTCAGTGGAGCCAGGGAGCAGCTCCAAGTGCTCCCCCCAGCCCATGGGGTGATGTGTAGCCCCAGAAGACAGTGCAGAAAAGCACATCTCAGGAGCCTGGGCTCCTCCTCATCCTTTAGACTGAGGGATTTTCCACCCTCAGCTATTTTATCCATGGTTTTAACCACGGACCCCTCCTCCTCATTGCCACTGCCCCTCACCATGTCACTCCCCCAGCACTTGCAGAGCAGGGCCACACACAGCCCAGGATGCCAGCAGCTCCCAGCACTGGGCGGGGGGTATATGTGTGGAGGTGGAAGCACGGTGGGGTTGCTGTCTGAAATGGCACCCTGCCATATTATCCTTACAACACACCTCACCCCTGCCATTCCTGCTCTCACTACAGATGCTCCATCACCACAGTGGTTGCTGGATGGTCCATCCCTCATGTGGCCACAACCTCAGGACCCCTGCTCAGTCACTTACCTCGCTTGAACATCCCTGTGAGTGCCAAGGGTGATTCCATGCTTGGTTAGACACAAAAGGCTTGGATTAGCCTCCATCCTGGGGTGCAGCTCAGTAAAGCCTGATTTGTCTGGCTGAAAACCAAAAGGGACAAGCCCAGGGTGAGACATCATGCAGCTCACTTTTCAGTCAGGATTATTTCTTCTTCGTGCTGTTTTGAAAAGTGTGCTTTACAGTTTGGTTTCGACTTCTAGCATTTGCCTCCCCTAAGGGTATGTGGAACAGAAACACCACAACAAATGCACTGGGGCAAAGCCTCTGAGCCTTTACCACCAAACCACTGAAAGATGGTCACGTTAACACAGGGAAGAACATCTCTACTCTTTCTAGAGCAGCAGCTGTAGATGTTACCATAAGGAAGAGCTGGGTAAACCAGAGAGGGGAGCACACATGATGTAAGGACTCCCATTTCCTACACGAGTCACCAACACATAAATAAAACAGACCTGAAAAAACACGACTGCCCTGCTTTCTCATGCAAACCCCCAACTAGAAGGTTTTATCTTTGCTGGGGTTTAGCTGCTTGGTTTAAGCAGTGGAAACAACCTCTCTGAAGATGAGCTATGCCTCTGGCTGCTGCTTTATGCTAACAGTTTATACTGGTCTCCTCCTATCAAAACCAAGCAATCCCAATAAGTCGCTGGGGCTTCTCCATGGGGTTAGCGAAGTGCAGTCAGCCACAGTCAGCAGCTGCCCCGTGGTCCTGCTTGTTTATTTTGTGGGAAAGCATCACAGGTTGTTTCTACCTGGATCCTACAGCCAGGATTTGGTGGCCTTTTCCACTTGCTCAGCACAAAACCCCTTTCCTGCAGGAAGGAGAAGTTGAACCCCCCCATCTTACTGAGGAAACCCCAATTTCCATTTCATTTCAACAACTGTTTGCAGGGGAAGGGATCCGTGCCCTCCTCCACCTGCCCATGAGCCCCAGCAGCACTCACTGGGGAGGGCAGGAAAGGTCCAACCCTCACCTGCAGGAAAGAAAACGAGCTGGTTTAACCCTTGTTAAGCACAGCTATTTAATAGTTTTCAAAAGCTTCTGAGCTCTGGCTTTACTGCTGCCAGAAAGTCTTCAAGTCACATATATCAAATTAAATTTGCTCTAGCCACTGCTAGCAAGAGGGATGAAGCTCTGTTTTTTCTTTTTATCAGGAAAGAACATACAGCCAGAAACTGTAGTGCCAAAGCCAGCTGTCCTTTAGACAGCCAATTTCACAGATAAGTTCCTCCCCAACCGTGCATGGTATAGATCTGATCTTGCAAGTGGCCCCATGGGGACGCATCCCGCTCCTGTGCAGAGCAGTGACAGTCCAGGACAAATCAATGCAATGCTACGACAAACAAAACTCATCTTAATGCACATGGTTTTCAGCCTTGATTGAGCCTCTCGAAATCAATGGAAATATTTCCGTTGGCACATGCCTCCGCGTTCCACGGATCCCTGTGCCTTGCGCTGCTGGGTCCTCCCCTTCAGGCTGTGCAAAGCTCCCCTGGTATTCAGCAGTGCACAGCAGGGTCCAGAAGACCCAGCACCAGTTATTGCCTCCAGAGGTGGCAGCAGAGCTGCTTTCTCATCCAGTTCCTTTCTTCCACCTTTTCCATTTATTTGGATTAACGCTGCAAAGTCTCATGCAGTTCCACCAAATCCTGACATTATCCACGGGGAAAGCAGACACAGCACTCCTCTGTCCCCTCCAGCTCCTGTCTATGCCCACGAGTGACCCAAAGCAGAGAGGAAATGGCTCTACCTGTTCCTGGTGGGTTCGGGATGGGTGGGAGCCTGGGGGTCTGGGCTCTTAGCTTGAGGCAAATGCCAGATTATGAATTTTATAGCTTTTCCTCCATACTATAAACTAAGTTGAACTATATTGCATTATCACAGAATGGGTTGGGTTGGAAGCAACCTTAAAGATCACTGAGTTCCAAGCCCCTGCCATGGACAGGGACAACTCCCACTAGACCAGGTCGCTCAAAGCCCCATCCAACCTGTCCTTGAACACTTCCAGGGATGGGACAATCACAACTTCGCTGAGCAACCTGTTCCAGCATCTCACCGCCTTCACAGTGAAGAGTTCCTTCCTTATATCTAATATTAACCTACCCTCTTTTGGCTTAAAACCATCAGCCCTCCTCCTATTCCTACACCCCTGATAAAGAGCCCTCCCAATATTTCCTGTAGGTGCCATTTAGGCACTAGAATGCTGCTATAAGGTCTCCCTGGAGCCTTCTCCAGGCTGAACAACCCCAACTCTCAGCCTGGCCTCATAGGAGAGGTGTTCCAGTCCTCTGGCCATCTTCATGGACCTGTTCTGGAGCCACTCAGTTAGGTCCATTACTGCATGTTACTTCACTTGTTTTATTTAAATAATAAAAACATTCCCCTCCAAAGGGTCTTCTGTCACCACCTTTAATTTCTCATCAGGGCCAAAAGCTTTGAGCCCTGAAAGAAAGCATGGGCAAACAGGATCTTTCCTGAAGCTCACACCCAGTGCAAATGCACATGAGACTTCCTCAGAAAGCGTGAGGGATGTATCCCTGGCCATCTCCCCAGTCAGATTGCAGCAGAGCAAGAGCCACTTTATGACATATAGAAAAAGAAAACAAAATTTTTCCCCTTGGAGACCAGCTGAAGCAGCTCCCACTTGCTGAGGACACATGGATATTCTCTCCTTTGGGAGAGGGGAGGTGAGCAGAGGCACTGCTAAGCACCACAGCCTAGTCACAGCCCCATGAGCAAGGGGCTGGGCAGTGGGAATCCTGCTACTGTCCTAACAGGATGGAAAGATAAAAAATAAATAAATAAATAAAATCCTGTGAGAAGCGGCTGCAGGAACTGGGGCCATTCAGCCTGGAGAAAAGGAGGCTCGGGGGAGACCACTTTGCTCTCTAGAGCTCCCTGGCAGGAGGCTGGAGCCAGGTGGGGGTTGGTCTCTTCTCCCAAGTAACAAGCGACAGGACAAGAGGAAACAGCCTCAGGTTCTGCTGGGGGAGGTTTAGGTTGGATATTAGGAAAAAAAATTTCACAGAAGAGCTTATCAAGGCCTGGCCCAGGCTGCCCAGGGCACTGCTGGAGTCCCCAGCCCTGAAGGGATTTAAAAGATGTGTAGACATGGTGCTGTGAAGATTTAGAGTTGGGGCTGTCCACTAGAACTAGCTGCAGCTTCCATGGGAAGGTCAGGCTCGGGGTGGGGGGAAATGGAGGGATTAAGAAGAGTTGAACTATTTTTTTCCCTCTGCCATGCTCACGCTCCAAGCATGACTATGTTAAAGATGCTAAGAATAGACTTCAGTGCTTGCAAACACCTTCTGAAAGTAAACAATCTGGGGGAAGGATGGCACTACTGATGTGATGTTCTGGGCAGAGGGCTCAGGGTTGCTGCTGCTGTGCCCAGACAACTCTTGCTCCTCCAGGCAAACTTTGGTGGAAGCTGATGCTGCACAGCACCCAAAATATCTTAAATGGCCCAGCCACACCAAATGTCTTGGCAGGGTACAAGGGGCTCGCAGCCCTGCAGATGTCTCATGCTGCTATTTCTGGGGTGTTCTATAAATAAGCTTTTTCTGTGGCAAGTACCCTCAGCAGCACTAAGGTCAAACCTCTTCCCAGTGTTTTGACCTCTCCTGCTTGGAGCTGGCCCCTCTGCTTCCCTCGGAAGTCCCTTCCTGGATTAAAAGCTGGTTCTTCTCAAACACAGCTGCTGAGGGAGCTGGTGGCAGCTGGGGCAGGACCCTTTCCATCCCCTCTGTGAGCCCATACCCCCAGCATCTGGCCTGCAGCACAGTCGCCCACCATCAGCTGGAATGAGGTCTAGGCACATTTCCTAAGGAGAGGGGCTGCTATTGCAGGTCTCCTCGGGGCAATTTCAGCACTTTTCCCATTGCCAGCAGAGAAACAGGCCACTGCAGAGGGACAATGGGGCCATCTCAGCACCACTGACACCTCCAGCACTGGAATTGTTGTCCTCAGGCACAGGCTTCCACGGGCAAGCTGGAGCAGAGACAGACTCCTGCCACCTGCTCCCTCTGAGACACAAGACACAGGGATTTACCACCAAGCAGCACCTCGTACAGCATCAGATTTATACAGCCTGAACCCTTATTTACACTTCAATTTTGTCACTGCTCGCACACAAACACAAATCACGTCGCTTTCCCAAGATGTTCTCGCCAGCCAGCGAGGTTGCACATGTTTTCTTCCCTGGCATTTAAAGGTGGGATGTAGCCACATGAGCAGCTAGATATTAAAAATTAAATAAAGCAGGAAAAAACCCAACCAAACCAACAAACAAGAACAGGAGGCAGCAGCTCTGATTGAAGATGAACGGGTATTTGGCTTTTCAAAGAGATAATGCTTTGACTTAAGCACCTGAACGACTGAACAGATTTATGAGACCGTTCATCTGCTTTGTACTTGAATTAGATGATGCACTTTTAAAAACCCATCCCCAGGTGAGTTCTGGGCTGTTTTGAAGATCTGGAATAAAAGCATCAGGCAGTTGTAAGTCACGTGCCAAGCGATGAAACACGGTAATCACTCACCAAGTGCCATCTCTTGCGCCTGGTGCTTTGAACACCCTTTGAAACAGAAATGTAAATATCTATTTTTTATCAGTGACCCAGCTCAAACCACTTCAGTTTGATCACAGAGATGCAGCTCTGGTGAGCAGCCCACCAGAATAAACACTTACGCAGGTGCCTGGAAGGCTGCAGAATCCCATAGCAAGAAGGAATATCTTTTTCCCCAATAAAGTAAAAATAATGATAATTTTTAAAATCACACTTTTTTTCCTTCCCCCCTCCTGGAACTGTCAGGAAAGGGCACGAAACCTTCCACAGACTGTTCTGACAAACCCAGAGGATGACTGGAGGTTTCCCTGCTGGCCAGCTGTGCCCTGGCTGAGATGGTGGGAGCATTCACATCCAGGACCCAAGGCACAAAAAGCAGGACAGATGTCTGCAGAGGACCACGTGGGATGGACACCCATAGGACAGAGCTGAGCCTGGCAGGGTACAAGTGTTGGGAGGTACATGGTGGGCACTGATCTGCCTGTCCCCACCAAACACTGTGTCCTGGTGACAGCACCCTCCAGTTTTCCACACCTGAATCCTTTCTTCCGCCATCTCTTCCTCCTCTGCTCTGAGACCTAAATCCTTTGCTCCATCTCCTATGGGGCAGGTTGGAAGAGAAGAGCTGATGATCGGGCCCTGTTCCCATGTTCCCTGGGGAACACAGCCCAGGCTTGGCTCTGAGGACATTGATGGGTCTTCACCCATCCAGGAGCAGCCCCTGTGTGGTGAGGGGAGGGTGGCAGAGCCTGTGGGCACAGTGGGATGCTCTTAGGGAGAGAAAACACTGTTCTTCTCCACAGAGACACACCTAACAGCTGGGCTGGAGATGTTTCTCTAAACCATTTCTTAAATCATTTTACTTCTGCCTTAGAAAAAGGCTCTTAGTGGTTTGCATTGCTTGTCAGAGGTTTCAGGGGTTTTGCAGAGTTGGAGGCCACCTGCATAGGACAGCAAAGAGGACAAACAGGAACCAAGGGACACAGGCCCCCCCTGCTGCAAGCCCTGCACACTGGAAATCTGCAACCTCTGATTTCCACCCAGGTCTGAGCTGCCTGCCCACAGTCACCTGGCTGTGGGATCAGGGCCACCTGCAATCCCTGCCCTCAGCCACACCATACCAGAGACCTCCCAGGATCAGCTCTGCAGACATGGGGAGGCTCAAACCAGCTACATTCACTTGCTGGGGGGGCTCTGCCCATGGACCCTGCAGTGCTGGCAATTGTGTTATGTGTTCAGGGAGAGGCAGAGCTACAGGATTGCACAGAGCCTGGGGGCCGTGAGCCCGGAGTGGAGACAGAGCTTGGAGCATTCATTGGACAAGCTTTTCTGTCATCTGCTGGGGTTTGGAGTAAAAGCTACAACCAGCGACACAGGGCCCCTCTCATTCATCCAGTAGAGGTGGGATCTTGTGATGGAAGAGCTTTGCAAGAGCTGAGCCTTAGAGCCCCACTGTCAGGGGCAGCTTTCCCAGCCATAGGGGCCCATTCTCATGCAGGCAGGAGCTGCCTTTACTGCCTTCACCTACCTGAGCAGGGCTCCCACTGTCTCAGCATCAGTGCTCAGGTTTCTGGAGAGATTTTTGCCTTCTGTGTGGTTCTGCAGCTTCCTCTTTCCTTCCATTAGTGACTTCAGATTTTCCACCCAACACTAAAGTCTCCTTCAAAGCCCAGATTTTATAGAGCAGCACCAGCCGTTTCCTCCTCAATCCCATCTCCTCACTTGCCAGCAAGTCTATTTTCCTCAAGGGCTTCTTTTCCTGGGAGATGTGCAAGTCCACCTAATTGCCAGATACCAGCTTGACCAGTATTAACAGATTTCCCTTGCTTTTGCTCCTCCTACATTGTGGGTCTTTTTCCCTAACCCGTATCTTATTTAGTTCCCAGCCCTGCTCTTCTCCACTTCCAGGTCCATCCCCCCACGCACAAGAGACTCCAGCTCACTTCAACTGCACAGCCCAGCCCACAGCTCACCCCACGATGTCACACTCCATGCCATACTGGTTTTTCTACATGCCCTGTACAACCTATAGCACTCCCCACCTTCATTTGTGGGTGCAAGATGAACACAGAGCTCTGCTGTGCTGCAGGAAAGCACCAAAGAGGAGTCTAAAGGCTTCTAGATGAACCAAGCCAATCGGATGTGAATCTGTTACTGTCCCTCTTCTCTCACCCCATTTCTTGTCCGTCTCTCATGAGGTCATGCAGCTTTGGCACATGTCTCTGGGCTGGGTGGGCTCCTAGAAGCTGGGAAGCTGCTAGCAGGGGGCTATAGCCTCTCCTCCTGTCCATGACACTGCTTGTGTATGAATGCACCTGGATGTTGTGAAATAAACCCCAAATTTCGGACGTCTGTGCTCTGCCCAGCTGCAAGACACTGCACTGTTCAGATGTACATGTGCAGTGCATACTCAAGAGGAAGACTGATTTCTGACTGTTAACATAAATTGTTAACATTTGAAGGTGATCTTTTGTGATGCACTGAATGAGATGATTATGAAACGACAGTTTAGATGGGAGGCTCTGTGTGGCTTCCATCAGCCTTGCAGAGAACCAGACTTCAGCAGTACTGCAAAATACTGTAACAATTCCAGCAGATTTGTCCAATGGCTGGAGACACCATTCTGGCACCAGAGAAAACGTCTGTAAGTCAGACACCTGCTCAGCAGTCCCTGCAGCTCAGCCTTCTGTCGAGCAGTTGCAGGGACAGAGGATCCCATTTTTGCCAAGATTCCCCTTTGGATTGCATTAAGCAGCTGACCTGAGGAACTATCTGACCCTTTCCCCACGTGAGTCTCCAGACATCCATGCCAGCAGTTCCCATGAAGAACCACTCACTCTACCCAGCGTAAGATGGGGCAGCACCAGACCTGTGGTCCTATCAAGACAGCCCCATGAAACCATTCACAGGAGAAGTTGAAGCCACTCCTCTCCCTCCAGCTTTTCCACCTCTCCTGCACCCAGAGTGCTGCAGAACATTTGGTGTCCTGCTGTAAGAAACATCTCTTTAAAGAAGCAGAAGCCTCTCCATCTCTGGATTTGATGTAATGAGGTGGTGAGAAATCATCTAGAGATAAAGCTTCCAACACAAGCCCTACCTAGAGCATTACCACTGTCTCATGCAGCCTTTAAAGAGGGTAATAAGGAGCAGCTCGAAAACCTTCCAAAGACCCTCAGTGCGAGGACCCACCAGTACAGTTGTCACTCCTAGGGCACAGCAGTTCTCCCGGGCCCCAGGTTCCCCTGCTGCTGAAGAGCACACGCATTCCCCTGTTGCTACAGCTCACCAGCCACTGCTGGTCCATCTCTGGTAAGCTGGTCGCTCTCCTCCACAGCTCCTCAGCCCAGACCCCCATCCTCAACACTGGCCCTGAGGAGCACAGGGATGCTGAGCCACCAGGTCAGCTCTCACAGCCACAACGCTCTACCCAGCAGCATCAAAGGGATGCAGTAAAACAGGAATCAGGCTCACAGTGCCCGTTACGTGAAGTGTAAAATGGAGGCAAAACAACCCTGGAGTCATCCAAGGGTTTATGGTCATTCCTCAAGAAAGAAGAGTGTTGTGCTCCCACTTCCTCTAACAGTTCTTTTTATCACTGTGACGATGCCTCGCTGCTTGGAAGAAGTGTTTGCAGAGTTTTAGCCTGGCTTAAACCAGATCCATCTACAGCAGTAAGGAGACTTCAAGTACCACTGAGAGCAGGTGGAGACAGAACCATTCATTGTTCAGTGGAAAGCATGTCCAAGTTGATAGATCCTAAATTCCCTCTTAAATGACACTGATTTGTTCTAATTGATGCAGGAGTTGGCATTACCTGGGTCCTGACACCAGTCAGGAGCTGAATGCGAAGTGAAATAAACTCCAGTTTAAAACTGCTTAAGTTATAAATAAAAACTGTGAGGGTTGTTTTGTTTGGTTGGTTTGGTTTTTTTTCATTGCCTTTCCCTGCACCAAGAACATATTTAACAATTAATTATGCAAATGCCTAAAAAGTTAAGAAATGAACCATTTTAGGAGAAAGGTTGAATTAAGCCAGTGGAAGAGAGCACCAATTTCATAACAAGGCTTGAAAATAACTGATTAACTGCTATTAATGAAGTGATATACCTGTAGATCTCATGTCATCATCTAATATATGGCAGTAGCCTTGTGGTTTCTCAAGATACTGCTTTTATACTTTACTGGCATCCCCTTTACAGCATCTCCTGCTTCGAGGGTGGGCGCTCCCTCACGACATCTACCCTACTGCTGAGCCAGGCAACCACAGAAGGGGAGATTAAAAAACAATTAAATCAGGCTGAAAACCTTTTGAGCCCATGACAAATCCGTTCAGAAGAGAGACTAAAGAAAAGGAAATCTGGGGAGAATGTGGAAAGGGCAGATGACTGGCTTCTGTGGAATTTCCATCCCAAATTCCTACTGAACACGCTCAGACCTTTGAATATTTTTTTCTTTGTAGCTGGAGGGCCACTGAGAAGACACAGGAAGAAGAACACAGTCCGAGAGATTGATGCACATCTCCTTTCTTCCTGATCCAGAATGAGCCTCTTTCCAAAGCCCCAACCAGAGACCACCCCACTATGGTGAGGACCTCCTGTTTGAACTGAGGATTATCTTGAGAAGGGCCCTGCAGGAGAAATAGAGAAGAGAGAGTGGTCCCTGTGACAGCAATGGAAGAACCAGCTTAGGCAGAACTCAAACCCCACCAAGGCATAAGAATCAGGTCCTTATTACACCCAAACAAGCCCAAATAACTTCCCCCCCAAAGCAAGATGGTGACAGTGTGGAATTCCTACTGTGGTTTGAATCTCTTAAGGGAGTCCTTCTGGTGGTCACGTATCTCTTGAAAACCAGGCAGATGATCACCCTGCTGAGGCAGATCACTTCATGCTGTGGAAGCACAGGCATCTATCAGGTGACTGGAGGATCTCTAAGGGGAGATAAAGAGCATGTGTGCAGTGTAATGCACCACCACTTACACTTCTGGGCTATTTTAGGTCCTCGAATAAATTTAGCTACATTTATGTTGCACTTAAGCTCGGACAAAAAGTATTCACTTCTTCATTCTTTTGTTTGGCCTGAAATTTGTGGAAGTCTTTTCCCCATGAGCCCCCCCAACACTTACCTGACCTTTTCCCCAGCGTACAGCAGGATTCACCAGAGTGATGCTCCAGCACTTGAAACAGATTTTCCATTACGCATCTAAACCTGAACATCTGTACATCATATCCTGACAGTACTGAAAAGTACAATCTGTTCTCAAATTCCTCAGCCACTAAAACAACATAAACATCTCCCATTTTATTTTTCTACTCTGCCAGATCCTTTATTTCTTTTAGACGCTCCTGTAATTTAATGTTTTCCTCCAAGACAGAGAATTTCCATCTAGCAATTAATTCCTTTTGGCTCCAGAAGTACTTGCCATTTTGTTCTTTACCAGAGGTAATGCTCCATCCGCTGAAGGGTGGAAGCTGCTGGAGCACACTGCAGAGCTGCTTGTGGGAGAGAAGAACATTAAGCGCTTGGTGCTGAAAACAGTGCTTCTGGGAGCAGTTGGACACCTGCGCACACCCCCCTTCCCAGTGCCCTCCAACAGCTCCCAGGGCTCAAGTGACAGGGGGAGGAAGATGAAGTCCACACACAATCTGTAAGAGATGGCAGAGAAGCCTCAGCCCTGCTCTCGCAATACAAACCCTGAAGGGATTATGAAGAAGGTTATTTTCTTCGTCGCTATTATTCTTCTCTATGAAGTCTTGTTAACCAATTTTATCTTCACCCTGAAGTGGCTTATCATGACCCTTCCTCTGAAAAAAGGATTATTTTTTGTTACTGTAAAGCAACAAGAACAGCTCTGCTTATTCGTATGTTCTGGTAGAGATTTAGAGTTTGTGAAGATCTGCAGGTACAAAGTGACAGGAAAATAAATAAAAGCGGGGGGGGGGACCCCTCAGCAACCAAAGCCCTTATTCCAGGCTGCAGACAGTTGTGTCCAAGACATGGCAGCAAGTCTTGTCAGGGGGATTGGCTCAGTCCCAGCCCAAAGCAGCATCCTGGCTGTGCCAGCACAGAGGGCCGGGCCCTGCAGAAGGGACCATGGCACACCACCTCTTTTACACTCTGCTGGGGTAAGGTGCTGTACTTGGGAGTTTACACTGCGTGTGAGACTTAAGTGGAAGTATTTGAAAGGGATCATTTTAATATGCTTAAATCTTCCCTTACTCATTAGCCTGATGGATAGCAGGCAGCCTGCTGGGAGCTGGGGAGGTCTCACACCTCTCCAGACCAGTACCTCTTGTTCTGGTGGAGTAAATTTCTGCTCATGCAGATCAAGTGACTAAAGAGGCGTATACAGAATATTAAAGAATCCCTCCAGTAGTGATATATTAATATGATGTACAGTAAAATATATTTGCCTATTAATTCTGGAAATACCTGCTGAGAGTCAGCTGAATACTAAAATTGCTTGGACCTGGCTTGAGATGAAAGACCATCTTCAGTTGCTTCCCAGCATCCTGCCCAGCCACCAGACTGAGGGGTTACAGCCCCCTGCTCCAGCAAGGTTATGCCTGGAACACTGTGTCACCTGCTAGGTCTGCAGTGGAAGAGGAGTGGGAGGAACTGGGAAAGGCCAGCAGAGGCTACAAGAGGGTCACTGCCAAGGGCACACCACTTGCTCAGAGAGGGCAAGGAACTGGGCTGTACAGGTTGCACAATGGGGGCAGCCCCCCAGCAGCTACCAACACTGTGGGGCAAAACTTCTGGTTGGGGCAAGTGATAGAGCCAGGAAAAGAGCTTTGGCTTAGGGTGCTCTGCTGGGACATACTCAAAACCTCTGAGCCAGGAGGGTGGTGCAAGCAGGTTACTGTCATTCTTCACAGGGTTTAAGGGTCAGATATGGAAAAACTGCTCCTTTTAGGCTGACTGGCTGACTTCATCTTTCCAAGGGATGCTGGACTAGATGATCTCTACAGACCCTTCCCAGGAGTATTTTTATGATTACAATCTTATTCAAATTTATAACCAGGTTGGATGTCATAATAAATATGATATAAATAAATAAACGACAGTTTGGATGTTGCAAAGAAACATTTGCAACACTTCCTCAGTTTGGTTGGAGATGTGGGGCTGCCTTAGAAGTCTGTCTGCTAACAGAAAGGTTATCTTCACTCAGTAATGTGTTCAGGGTCCAGAGCTACACTGAAACAGCATTGAAAAGCTTTGGCTCTCCAAACACGGTTAGAAGAGACAAGAGGGACCAAAGATAACTAGAAAAGTTTCCTGTATTTTGGAAGTGCATGCAGAAAAAATGCCTCAATCTCAGTGAGGGACAGGAGCACCAGAAATAGAAGTAACTGAAATAACACCCAATGTTTGAACAAATCAAAGGAGGCCAAATTCAATGAATAAGTTACCACAAATTATCTATCCAGATCTGATTCTCATACAAATTGGGGGAAATCTCACCCCTAAATGCTGTGGTACTAGCAGGAAAACAGAATTAATACTTAAATTGACTTTTGCAAAAACTGCAAGGCATCACTTTGAAAATATCACAGTGATTTGAGCTGCATGGTATTACTAACTTGAGCTTTACTTTGTGTAATTGCTAGCATCGCCCTTTGAAAGCAGAATTGTGATCAGCTGTACCATGAGCATTGCTTAGATAGGCATCTGCCTTGAAAGATGAGGTGCAGTTCCCCAAATCATTCAGTCCAAATTCCCCTAACATGTACCCTCCCTTGCACCTTCAAAGTGAAGAAAAAAAGTCTGGCATTACAGGGGAGAATGGCTGATCTTCAAAGGAGAAAGCAATCATCCTGTTCAAGGCAGGCAGGTGACAGAGGGTATCTGGGTATCTGCCCATCTGCCATTCCACCAGCCCTGGACAAACACTGCTGCCTGCTTCCCGTGACCCACAGCACCTCCCGAGGATGGAGACAGTAAAGGACGGGGATCGCTCTCCCCACCAGTTACACCCAGAGGAGAGTAACAGGGGCTTCAAATTCAGGTTGAGTGGACAATAAAAGCAGTGTCATTTGCAGTCTTCATTTCAGGAAGACTTGTTAAAAAACTGAGTAGGAATGAGTTGGGACCACTTCTAATCCTCCCAAGTTTTTTTAAAAAGGATGCCTCAGGTACAACATTAGTAATATAAATGTCCCCACTCCTCCCCCCAGGTGTATTTTATGCTGATGAATCAAATCTTCTTGTTCCTAGAACATAAGGGTCTGAAAGCCTTAGTCCAAACCCACACTGGTTTATTTCTCCAACATTGTTCTGATAAAAAATGAGCGTTCTCATTCCCCAGGCAGGTGAGACCCAACTACATTTGCCCAGATCAAGCTGACCACACTAATCAATTTGAAATGAGCTGGACAGCAAAGGTAATTTTTTCTGGTGTTCTTTTTGGTGGAGTCAGGAGGAGGCTGACCCAGGGTTACAGGACGAGCAAGGCCACTGCAGCTCGGTGACAAGCTAACGTAGGAATAATGAACTGCCCCTTTGGAGAGGAAATAGGCACCATACACTTCTGACACTGCACAGCCAGAAGAGCCTGAGGAGGAACCACACTGTGGCCAAGCTGTCAGCCAGGGCCCAACATGTCTGGTGAGAGCATCTCATTTCCCAGATCCCCGTTAGGCTGGTGTGAACCAGAGCTGGTGCAGGGATCCGTGTGTCCGCACACTCCTGTTTCACCGAGCGGAGCCGTTACCCGCCCGCACGTTTTTGATTGTGCATCACTGAGCAGTGGGGTTTGGTTCTAGGGACCACTCACACACCATTCCTCTCTGGGAAATGAGTAAGAGATGAGCAGCCAAGTGAAGAGAAGTCTAAAAGACGTGTCTTTTGAACTTTAATAATGGATCAAGTGACCTAAGCCTAGTACTGTGAAGAGACAACGCTTCTGAACTAAATCTGCAAAACACGGAGTTTATTAAATGTGGATTAAAAATACTGCCTGTCACAGCCTGTGACAAATCAGTAGCATGCCCCAACAAACATAAACAACCTATTCTCTTTGGTTAACGCCACACAAATCCCAGGAAAAGGAACACAATGCAAACAGCTGAAATTGCGTCCTCACCGAATCTCTGCTCTACAGGGTGCCACATCTTTCTGTCAGACCTACAACTGCAAGCCAGGTGAGCTAGAGAACTGTGCAACTTAAAAGTAATTCTGAAGTGGAAGATGAAGTGTTGTAAGGGTGTGGAGAGAAAAAAAAAAAAAAGAAGAAAAGAGAGAGAATTTGTAGGGAAAGCAACTTTAAATAGAGCATCTGTCCCTTTTAGCTTTGTGGAACTTCCACCAAGCTGCTTTCATGAAGTATAAGCTATTGATACGAGCAAGAAAAGTTCCTGAACAAGGAAAGCTACTGATAGTTCAAATCTGTCACTTAGAAGCATTTACACATTATGCCCTTAAACCACAACAGCATCAAGAAGGATGGAATTGACAAGATAGTGCCTTCCCTGACAATGCCACTTCCCTAATCCACGCAGGGATTCACAGAGCACTTCAATTCCCAGCTGTAATGGAAGATTTCTTCAGTTAAAAAAATGCCCCCAAAAATCTGCTTTTCAAGATTATAGGCCAGCAACAGAAATAATGAAGAGACAGGTTTTGGCAGTTGGTATGCAAGAATGGTTGTATGAAAGACAGCTCGGTATTTTGAGATGAAAAATACAAAGAGCAGGCTAAATATAAGATATGCCACATCTTTTTAAGTGCTTTTGTGCATGATACGAAAAACAAGTGGATGTGGTTTGCTTTTTTCTTTTGCATTTGGTGGAGTTCAGCAGTCTAAAAAGAAGAAAACAGAATACAAACCTGTGAGAAGAGTGTGTTAAAGTAGTAAGCGTACGTACGTCACTCAAGAACTGTGGTTTAACTGCTCTTTAAGAAGCAACAGCAACTGCATGGCTTCCTGGAAGAGCCATGTGGTGTGGTAAACAGCAGCTTTCACCTGGAGCTGCCAGCACAGGACTCAAAAGGCTGAAGCAGTCTCTCAGATAAATGCTCTGTCTGAGCAGTGGGAGGTCAGAAGGTGGAGATGAAGCCCCAGCACACAGGTACTGCTGCTCTCAGCCAGCCCAGCCCAACTATCACCTGGGTGCATTAGCACAGCACAGCGCTCCCCGCAGCAGCTCCCACGGAGCCGCTGTCTCCCAGCGCCCGCTGGCAGCTGTTTCGGGCAATACTGAGAGACACTCACATGGGAAAGTTTTAAGGTCATATGTATTGAATGAGCAGCCTAGAGAAGGGCTAAATAAGCACAAGGACACTACAGCCCTGCTATAATTTTGACAAAGATATCCTATTTGATCTGTTGTATTGAATAAAAAGCTTTCTCGAAGGCACTCTTATTAAAGAATGGAAATAAACGGGATGGTGGTTGCTTGTTCAAAAAAGCATTCTAGGTCTGTCCACAGCCTACTAATTTGAAACTAACTGCTGCCTTTTGCATTTTGGACCTGTAACTACCACCTCAACATGCGAGTCTTCATCAGACTAATTAATCAATTTCTCCCAAATCTTTTATTACTTGAGGGATTTCATGAAGTAACTACCAACTTTACATCCCCTTCCTGATTTGAAATGTTCTAGGACCCGTTTCATTATTTTGATTTATAGTTTAGTGTAGTTTGGGGTTTTTTAATGGCTTTTCTAGAAGTGCAGAATCCAAGCTCTTGTCAGCCAAACACAAATTCACAAATTGCAATTTTGTAACTGGTAACTTCAGCTTTTTCCTTACAAGAATAGTTAATACAGAGAAAATACAATGGCCGTTCCTCCTCTTTTCCAATCAAAAACTGCTCGGACAAGCTGAGCACAAGTTCCATGATCAGTTTATGATTATATTAGAAAGATCTGCAAGTATCCTCCGGGAGGTTTTCACGTGGGGTTCTGTCAGCCAGCTATCCAGCAGCTTTAATGTGCTTTGGAGGGTAGTTCTGGGCTCAGTTACAGCTTCTTGCCACTCTACTGCCACTAGGACTTATAAAATCCAGCAGTAACTACCAAAAACCAAACCACCCCAAAAATAAATCAACTCCATCTCTAGTTGGAAGGCACTCGTTTATAAAATCTGTAATGACTCGAAGTCTTGCTGTTAAAAACTTCAAAAAGAAATATGACAATTAAGGTTTAATCAAAGAAATGCATTCAAGAAAGCACAGGAACACGAAGAAGAGGAGAGAAAAACCTGAAGAAAATGACAGGCACTATTTTAACTGAATTTTAACTTTTAAAATTATTATTATTATGGAAGAGTATTGTCCTTACTTTGTTTTCTAATTATGTGTCATCACTCACCTCCATCAAATATACAGTACCTTTTGTGTGCCAATAAATACCAGAAAAGAAACAAATCTCAGCACTGCAGATTTCTTAAGATGATGGAAAATGAGGGAATGGCGTAAGCTTAATTTCAGTATCATCACTTGATTAAAGACATTAAAGCTGTTAAGTAGGAATGAGCATATTTTTACCACTTTTGTGTTTTCAAGAATTCTGAAGCACAAATTGGCAATTTGGACAAGTGCTTTAAAGAAGGAGCAAGCCCATGACATTCAACAGGCTCTTTAAAGAATAATAAGGTAGCTGTGAGTTAAAAAGCAGCAGAACACTCTTGTGAATCAAAGAACCTTAAAAAAATGCAGTAGGCTTTTTGTGGGTAGGAAGTTCAAGTTCATAGCACTGGTATCCTGGCACCCCCAGAATAAGCGTGTGTGGAAACCATGAGGAGAAGAGAGCAGGGAATGCTGAAGAGACAATTCTTTAGTTATAATGAGAGTATAGAAGACTGGGATTTACTGGTTCTAAGAAGCTACTGGAATCAGCACCACAGCATCCAAAGGAAAAACAAAACAAACAAACAACAGCAATCACTAACTTCTTACGTATTGTCTTTGGTTGTTTAATATCAAGAAATATTTTTTACAGATTATGTGAAGACTATTCCTTTGAATTTCATTCTGTGTATCTTCCCTGCAGCCTCTGTGGTAAACTAGAGGACAGGCTTTACTTTCTCTGAATTGTTTGTTGCTGTCTACATTTTTTTCCATCACATATCTCTTCAAAAACTCAGATTTCTTTCATTTACAGGCTTTTGTACCAAAATGGTATAACTAGAACAGACTTTACATCGTATAGTGAAAGTATTTTTCTTGTGTTATGAACTTATAAACTACGAAAACCATTTTCCACGAGATACTATTGAACTTACAGCAGGATTTAGAGACAGGAATAAACATTTGTAATAGTAATAATAATTAAAAACCAAACCTCCGAAGTTACATGAGCAAGGATTAGAAGTATTAGCTCTAAGATTATTTTTTTAAATGACTCCTTTAAAAAGAATTGGTAGCAGAAAGGAGTTTTCAATGCGCAGCCAAAGCTGCTCAGCAGCTGCGGAGAGGGGAGTGGGAGGGGAAGAGCCACTTAAGGTTTTTTCCCCTCCTTTCCTTGCTGTCTTTGCCAGTTAAGCTCAGAGCGCGGCTCAGGTGCACGACAGGTGTCAGAAACGGAGAGCAGCCTACACTTTTAGTGGCAGTTCAGCTGGACTATATACAGGATCTCCAATGTCCAATCAAAAGCATTCTGAATCATGTCAGAGAAAAGTTAATAGGAAAAAGAAACCAACAGAAAGTCTATTGATACAGCTTTAAAAAACAGAACACAAAAATAATTAACCATTGATTTCTTGGCATGTAAAAGTTCTATACAAATTTTAAAAATTTTATTTGCAGGTACTAACCTCTTGAAAAGCTCACTCTGTATTTACACTAATTCTTTTCACAACTTTATCCCAAATTAAAGCATATTTAAAACAATCATGATTGCATTAACTTTTCTAGTTTAAATTATTACCCAATTAGTGCTTTATTCACATTTTAAAAACTTGTACAATTTATTACAAATATAAAACAGTGCAGTTTTTCATACATTATCCCAACTCTGAGACAAACACTTAAAAGACATGGAAAAAGATTTTTGATTTCTATAAACATAACATTTGCATTACTCATACCCCTTTCTTCACTGTCCTCCCCTAACCCCGATTTAAAAAGATCAAACATACAACATACTGTAGGTTTATTTTTATTCAAAAAGTTACTGTCTCAAGACATAAATACAAATCAGAAAACAGTACAATTAGGACAATAGAATGTGGAGGACAACAGGTTAAGGTAAATATATAAAACATTTTTAGCTGGTTGAAAACAAAGCTGTAAGAACTGCTTTCACAAAGAAACACTCCTTCAAGAGTAAGAAAAATCAACTTAAGTTTAAAATCATATATACAGTCCTCTCAGCAGTTCTATTAAATGCAGTGGTGTGAAAAACAATATAGGCAGTACTTTTAGACATGAGAGTATTTATTTATGTAAAATGAGTTAGGCAGATCTAGTTTTGAGTTTGGTGTTACCCCGTGACTTAGTAAAATAATTATATTTTATCATGATCCTTTAGATAATCTATGGTTTTTGGCTACCACAGCCGAATGTTTAATTTCTGAGTCTAAAAACAGGAAGCCTTTTTGTATTCACCCATGTGGGGAGATTCTGGTATTGCAAGCATATTAAGGCATGGAATGATTAAAATAATATACCTCGAGAACTGAGAGAAAACTGACAAAAAATATACATATGTAATATAAGTTAATATTTCCTTTAAAATGATGTCTAGCTGCCTAAGCCTTGCAAAATGAGTCTATGTCAAAATGGTGTAGATCCACTTTCTGTTTTAGACCAAATTTAATTTATTTGTGAATGGACACAAAATGGAAGTTTAAAGCTTAGCTTTCAAAGAATATTATGGGTTGTTTATGAATTTCTATTATCCAATCTAATTTACATACAGAGGAAATGTACTGTAACCTGTTAGAAGTATCTTTAACCTGAAGACTGCTTGCAAAGACAGATAGATAAAACAATATAAAATACAAATTTAAAAATCATTTTTAAAGCATGAATTCTCATGCTCTTCTATTTTTAAACATTGTTAAACTTTCAATATATTTCTGAAACCTCATAATTTTAAGTTGGAATTTAAAAGTAAGAAAAAACTAAACAAACTGCGCAATTATAAAATCAGCACCAATTTATATATATATATAATTTTATTTAAAATTTAGATCCCTATTCCCACACTCTAATAAGCTGTATAATTTTTGTTTAGAATTTTTCTGCAAACATACTACAATAAGCTTCTTTTATTTGGAGACAAAATACAGTGGCACTACTGGAAGGAATTTCACAACATTACATTTTTCTTAAAGGACAAGCAAACTTTCAGGGTTGGTAATGGGCAAGCATGACTGAGATCTGTTACTTTCTGGTAGTTCAGAGTTTATGGACCTTTCTGAGAAGGCTAGCATGAAGCTTTTGGAATAAAAGTCTGGTTTAGATTAAAAAGCTGTTAAAATTCTGCTTTATGGTTTGTTTGTTTTGTGGTTTTTTTTTTCTCTTCCCATGATTAATTAATACAAACCTTCTGTTGCTGAAGTTTGCATTTAATTTAAAATACTGACACTCTTCTGGTTCTATCACTGTAAGAAAACCAATCCATCTATTATTTCCGTTCGTGGATGTAAACAGCAATCCAGCAGAGCTCATGATTATTTAGTATAGCCAGCAAATGTACAGAGAGGGGCTCAAATCTGTACCGAACACCTCTCAGACTGTTAGATTAAAACTTGAAGGGAATACTTCTCATGATCCGTAAATAAACTGATAGCACATAAATAAAATATTGATTATTTTTCCCCAACAAAAAGGTGTAGCTTATCCTCAAATTGTTTACTTGTCCTTTACATTTCTTTTTCTTTTTTTTTTTTTTCAGGCAAACAAAACTGCCCCTTCAATGCACTTGATCTTGAAAGCATGTCATTCTCCTTAGAGAAAAATCTGTTCAGAATTTCACTGTATCTACCACAATTTTGTATTGAAAAACTTCCTCTTCCACTTAGAAAATGACTTCACCACTGATTTATTTGCTGCTCTGGTATTAAAACATTGACACCCCAAGAACCTAAAAAAAAAGTTAGAAATGGTGTCAATTTGTAGTCTACTACACATTTAACAAAAACAAAGCAATTAGTATATGATTTAAGATTAAGACACTCCAAGATATGTTAAGGCATTATAAGTTTATTTTTCTTTCAAACCAGATTCACCACACTTCTGATTTAAGTAATAATATGAAAAGGGCACCTCATTCATTAGAAAATAGTTTTCCCACACTTAAAATTAACTCAATCCAGTAGGAATGTGATAAAGACTGTGCTTTAATTATGTTAGGTAATAACTGCCCGATGATTTTTAGTTAGTCGCCTAACTTAAGACTGCTTTGACAATGGCATTCTAGAGGCCTTCACTTGAAATTAATTGTGTGGTTTCCAGCAGCTAAGCCAGAAACAAAGCACTCTACACAGTGGCTGCTGCTGTGCCTGTGTTCATACAAACAACAGGTCACTGTGCAGCAGCCAGTCAGGACACAAGCTTAATATTTCCTATGAAATACATCAACTCTGTCAGGAAGACAATCAAGCAATAATCAGGTATAATCAAAATACTGTCCTTCAGGAGAGCGTGTGATTAAGTGAAGAAAAAGCTTTCCTGCAACAAAGAATCAGGTTCTATTCCCCATGTGGGAGCGAGCCACGTAGTCTTCTATGCCAATGCAAATAGGAATCACCACTGGTATGCTGAATAAACCCCAACAGACCAACCAACCCCAAACAAACCAAACACACGCACACGCAAAAGAAGCCCAACCACCACCCAAAACCAGTCAAACTTATTTTTCCTGAACCTTAACACTGCTGTTCACATTCCTCTGTTTACAAACCAGTTTTTACTGTTCTTGGTATTAAATTGACTTTAGATGGGTTGTACAATTCAGCACACTAAGACACAACTGCCGCTGGTGCCAGCAATGACTGGACACATCCAAAAAATGAGAAGACAGACTAAAATTTTGATCTTAAATCAAGTGTATCTGAATAAATTCAACAGCTTTATTATGTCTAGGTCTACTAAAAACAAGTGCAACAACTCCAGGATTAATGGACCTCCGAAATAAATTATGTGAATAAAGCAAATTAACTTTATTCAGACATAGGGTTTTGCATCTATAAAATTGGGGGGCTTTTACATTTAAAATACTGATAAATTCAGCTCTGATTTAATATGGATTTGTGTTGTCTTCTACTAGCAGAGCTTTCCCCATTTAGGGAGTTCAATTCATCTAGGTGGGGTTCATGCTAAAGAGCAGCTGTGTGCTGTGATACAGCTGTTTTCTGCAGTTCTGCTTCTGCCCCTTGCTGTGTCCTGCCTGGGAGAGGTGTTTGCTAGACCGTGCCAGCTCTTTCCAGTGCACCACTGCTCCCTCCTTGCAGAGGGACAGACACAGCTCGTTCTGCTGGCACAGAACGGGCTGCAAGAGCTTGCAGAGCCACACCACTGGTGGCGGCTGCCATCGTGTGGTGATGGGCTCCCAGTGCAGCGAAGGAGTGCCCAGCAAACCCCGGGCTCATGTGGGATGGGGAATGAGAAAAGAGTAACAGGGAGAAAACCTAGCTAACAGGAAACCTATTACAGCCATCTCCCTAATGAGTTTTAGAAACTGAAAAGCTGAAAAAGTTTGTGAAATCGGCGAAATAAACCTGTAGGAGATCAAATTTTCAGCATTTCAGAATAAAAAAATGACTGGTATTTCACAGATTGATCGATTAAAAATCAAGAAAGGGAGAGGAAGACCTATTTTAAAACAGAACTTCAGAAAACAGGTGATAAACTTTCTTGGTGTTACTTCAGGAACAGAACACACAACAGCTAGATGCACAACCTAATCTGATTCGTCACTACTAAAGCAAAGGCCTACTGGTACAAAAGATATAATTTCCATTTCAAACAGTTATTTAAGATTTTTTTTCTCCCATAACAGGAACAAGTTCACGCTGCAACAATACTGTAAAAAAATAACACAACCGTCTTCCAAATTCCACCAAGCTGTCCAAGATTCCCAGGAAGCCTTGTTGTACTGTCCTCTGCTGGCTTGCTGCAGCTTGTTATTTCCAGTGTAATTTTGTACCAGCTACACAAGGTCAAAAATGGCTGCATACATTACAAGTGGTTCAAGACAGAAGGAATCCCTCATGCAGATTTTTAAAAGAGAAAAGACTGCAGATATATCAAGTCGGAAAAAAGGGCAACTGCAAGCAGAAACTAGAGACTTCGGATGTTTTGGACCTAAAACTTTATATGGAAAGAAAAAATACCTCTCATCTCTATAAACAGGTATCTGTATCATCTCTTATTTTCTCCATTGTCTTACTTAAGCACAAAAGTTAATATGCCAATTAAAACTAAAAAAAAACCAACCCCACAAACCATCCAATGCTGACAATTGGCAATGATATCAGAGTCACTCAGCTAAGCTCATCACAACTGGAAGCTTGCCTTTAATATTGTGTATGCACAATTTTTCTAGGTTTTTTTTTTTAAAAGCACATTGCTACCAAGCTCTGCAAGGGTCTTTTCCATACTAGATGTGTTTTCTTCTCATTTTCAAAGGCTTTTGATTTTTACATGGCTATGTATAAAGTATTAAGAACAAAAAAACTATAAACTTGCAAAGAACTTTGAGTACCTTCAGAACTGACTTAGAAGCTGAACTACAGCATTAAATATTTCACTGACTTCTGCCAAAGTTACCTAATGCAGACAACCTAGACTGCATTCTTTCCACTTAAACTCTGAAGTACAAGAGTACTGTAACCTTAAGACTGATTTTATGTTACTTTCCTCTTATGTAAGTTAACCTACCGATTCATCCATGATTGAAGCGGGGTCGAAGAAATCTGGTTTTAGTTCCGTTCTTTCTCTCCTGTTCTTTGATGGTGGCTTTAGAAAGCAAGCAAATAAAGAAAGATGTTAACTGCAAATTTTTTTGGGGGGAAAAAATAACAGACTTTTTCAACTGTAATAAATAAAGGTAGACTCTCAAGAGGTAAGACTTTTCAGTGGATAAAGATCATCTCTCACATTATTAGAGGAAGTGCTCTTGCTTTTTGCAGGGCAGTCTGAACAGATGGCACATGTATACAGAGAGTGGACAGGACGTTTAAGAGGGCAGAAATCGACAAGAATTATTGTTTTCACCAGAAGGAAACTGTGATTCAAATATCCTACTTTAAAAGCAGAAATATAAAACTAAAATCCACTAAAAAACCAAGCCATTGTCTTACTAGGTCTATGTCCATGGTGTCAAAATCCATGCCTTCATTGAGATCTTCAATCCGCCCTTCTGATGACATCATCACATCTTCAACAATTGGCTCTTCATCATCTTCCATTAGACTTGTACCACGTCGACTGAAATGGAAAGAAAAAGCACATGTTTAGCCTAAATCACATTAAGTTTTATCTGAATATTAAAACCTGCTAACATTCATTAAGGAACTGCCAATAAAAGTAATTCCAATAAAAGACAATTCCATTAGACAGAAATTAAGTAATTAAATAAATGTGTAACTACCATTAAAGAAAGGGGGTATTTAACCAGCTGGAAGATACTAAGAAAGTGAGAGAGTACGACTAACAAAGATCAGCTTCTGGAACTTTCTGGTACATCTATAAATGGGTGTTCAGAGAGGCTGCAGGAATTGATAAGCAGATCAAACCTACACCCAATTCAGAGATTTCCACGCACATATTTATGCTCAAGTAAGAAAGAGACCAAGTTTTGCCACCTAAAGAAAAACTGCCCTTGCCTTATGACAAGGAACATCTTTGTGATAAAGTGGACGCCTAAACCCAGTTTCAGACACATTCTCACACAATCCTTCATTCTCTTTCCTCACAATATCAGGCCTTAGGAGAAAAGTAAGGAGTCATTCTAATGATACTAACTGGTGTCACTACATTAAAAAGAGCCCCCAAGTAACAAACCACAATGCAAATGTTACACGATGTTCTAGTATTAAAGAATTAAAAATTAACAGGGAAAGACTTAAAGCTCCTTACTATCTGTCTACGGTGTTAAGTTTACAGCTTGTACTGTTCTTCTGTAGCATCACTCAGTGATTTTTCAAGCAGAGAACTTCTAAAACTAGTCTTCCCATCCTCAGCTAAACTAGCTCTGGAACAATTTCATTAGCATGCATGTCAAAATGCACACACGTTGAATCAAAATGAAGCGAGAACGTATGACTTTGGAAGGAAAACATTCATTTAGGAAACATTAAACTGTCTTCATCTTCGTACAAAATATAGAGGAATTAGCAAAGTTTTTGTGTGTTTGGGCTGGAAGTTCTACAAAAACCTGCTACTACAGGATTCGTCTCAACGTTTTTGTCTGACCTAAACTGACACTGTCTGTATTGATCACAGAAAAGCTGAAACCAGACATTTCTTTAAAAGAAATATTTTTATGAAAAAAAAAAAGCAGCTGAACTCTGAACTTAGAAGCTAAAGGATAAAGAAATAATTAAACTGAGCAGAAAGTTTCTGCTTCACACACTGAACACCTGGTTTAAAACTCATTATTAACATTCTGCTTCTAAAAAATTATTCTGCAGTTAGGAATAAATAAAAGTTACATAAAAGATCTATCTACCAGAAATACCATTCGGTTCAACAACCAGTTCCCTTCATTAAAAAGCTCACTACTATTTATTTTTTCTGGCATTTAAGTTCAAAAATAAGGGGGTGGGGGG